>NW_022260720.1:463482-476562 GCF_009602425.1 Actinia tenebrosa | reverse complement strand
ATAGAAAACAAAAGAATTAGAGTGTAATAGTACTAAATAAGCAAAAGTGTATTTCACGGGTTTATAAAAAAAACACTCTATTATACAACAGCAAGCAAGTCTAAATAACCAAACTTAGCAAAAAGGCAGATGAACGAAAAGTTCCAAACTATCAGTCATCAGGAGTATACCTATTACCAGAAGTTCTACGTACTTCTTTTCAGAAAACAATTAATCATCTTTTTCTAACTTACATTTCTTGGTTTGACTTAATCTGATCTCATCATGTAAATATTGTATGTTGTATTGTTTTATTTTTTATTTTCTTAAAAAATCTACACTTTTAATATTATCATTATCATTATCATTATCATTATCATTATCGTTATAATTATCATTCCGATTAATATGTTAATCCATTCACCGTTAGGCTGCGTTCATAATGTATGGCTGAGGGGGGCAGGTGAAAATTTGAAATGTCCAGAATAATTCTTAACAAAAAAATACGATCCCCACTAAGCAAGGCTCGTAGCTTCTTCCAAAAATTGTGCATCCCTCTTCCCCCATTTTTCTTATAAAAATTTTCCCATCTCCCCCTTTTCCTACCAAAATTTTCCCGATCCCCTCTAAATTTCACCTGCCCCCCTCTTCCATACATTATGAACGCAGCCTTACAGCATATTATATTATATTATATATTAATACTACCACCGACCAAGGTGACAAAGATTCGGTAGCGCTTTCTCGGTAAACAAAAATAGGTTAAAGCATTGTCGCTAATCTTGGACAATTTTATTTTTAGAACAAGACTAACCATCGTAGGCGAAACAAATAGTTTTCATCACTGAGCTTCGTCAAGTCTTTGTGGTAAGAATCTAAACGTTTTGCTTTAATTTTCGTTCTCATAGCTTTGATCAGCAAAGCTGCTAAAACCTATTTTTGTGGTAACTAGACTTTTGTTTTTGCCTGAAGAAAGCAAAAATTAATAATTMAGATTTAAAACTTGCAAATCAAGGTAAGTACCACCTTCGCCGTCAGATATTGAAAAATAACCATCTATGAAGTTATCCTACTCTAGACAATTCTTTAACATTACAATTTACCTGCGCGGCGTCCTAACGGGTTTTGAAGGTGACACTAAGGATCTTATTCAAATATTCCTTCTCGGCACAGTTTTCCAATTAATACACTGTGCAAATAACCAGCTCCAAGTGTCATTATTTTCTTTTCTTTCTCGACAGATATTTTTTCTATAAGGTTTTYTCTTAGTAAACACTCTAGTCCGAGCGGGATGAAGGCCGTACCTTTAACTGCAACCTGCTGTATCACGGTGGTGCTTCCTATCTTCTTCTTCACTGGGGTTGCTCAAGTCGTTTTTCGTGATAAACAAGCAGTCGAAAAGGCACGATGCTATGCTCATTGCCTGACAGTAAGTACAACAGATTGATATTTGTACTTTTATTATGAGATAATGCAATACTTTCTATTGCTACTGTTAGATAATCTCACTTGTGTCTTCAAATCACATTAGTTCAGTACCCAACTAGAAAAATCTTGACTCTTTTGTATCCTGGTGCGAACGTCGAAATTTCACCTTGCCATATAGTAATTTCATATTTAGCCTTCCTATTATCATTCTATGATTCTAAATCTTACTTGCTTTTGTTTCATTATCGTCAAATTTAGCTGTATTTGTCCTACTTCTACAAGATTATTTTACTCTCAAACTCCTTCATCTTCAACCCGTTTTACGTCTGTAAAAATATTTCTAAGTAGTTCTATAGTATATATTCCTTTTGAACATGGAGTTCCTCAAACGCGGTATTCAAATAGAAGTTATTACAGGTGATAGGTGAGGAGAAGTGAGTGCCTCTCTCGATTGCACCTGGCTCACAACACACCTAACATAGTGGTGAGTCAACTGGTAGATTAACAAATATACCACGTTGGTGATGCACGTTCGCAAAAGAACTAGTTTACCCAAACGAACTACTATGTGTTATTTTTGGCGGGGATTACCTGTAGCTTACGAAATGACTAGCTCAATACGCTAGTTGAATACTTGAATATGAATACCCTATTTTCAGATTCTAGAATTCAGATTATTTTACTTCAAAAAAAATCGAAAACGCCGATAATGAAACATCTGTAAAATTTTTTGGTAATTTTCCTCGAGGACTTGATTATGGCAGATCTGTTCTTATAACCTGACATAATCACTTAATAACACATATCACTTATTTTTGTAGTGATAAGACCCAGTTAATCTACCAATTCAACTCCCACGAGAAGTTCCTTTCATTAGCTCTATTTTAGTCACTTCTTGTCTCCTTTTCAGTCTAATGAAATGGAAGAATCGCAACTTTACCCCTAGAACTTGTCAGCCGCTGTAATTCTCATTTTTTTACTTCAAAAACAGCGCTAAATAGTATACAAATAAACGTATTTATAGCAGAATGGAATGGCAGGCTAGAATAGGGATTTAAATTAGTCTTCTACGGATATTTGTTTTCTGTAAAATGTCGTAAAAATTGCCAAAATTATAAGTGTTTCATTTTTACAACAACTATTTTTCATCTTGCCTCCTTCAGTTCATTTCGATTTGTTTTATGGTTTCTCGTTTACTTGTACATTTTCTAGTTCGTTTAGTTGTGTTTCCTTCCTTGTTTCCTTGTTTTTGTTTTCATGTTTGTCTCTTTGTATTATTGCTTGTTGACTTTTAATCCACCCTTGGGTACAGTGAATTCATCTAACACTTCGACTAGTCTTCGCCACCTTCATAAAATACATATAAGAACCGACGGTTTTAATAAATTATTTCCTGCATGACTTCCACTAGTTCCTTAAGTGCTTTCCTAATTGGATTTCCTTTTTGAGATTGTAAGATTGTAACTTGAAAATTGCAATAATCCCTTTCAATATTTTAGTATTTATTGAAAAATATTAAACTAAACTCCACAGCAATCACTACAGGACATTTCCTCAAATTGCGTTTATTTGCGGTTTTCTCTGGATGTTTTGATTTTGTTTCTATGTTACGAGAGCAATGACCCAAGAGTGTAACTGATTAACGATAATGCTGAAGGAGGTGTAAGGTAGAACTGTAAGTTAAATTCAAGCATATTTTATTCAAAATATTTAGTGCTAAATAATCATGGCTTAAACTATGCATGAACTAGAACTTCTAGGCTTTATACTATTGGTAGTCATGTTGGTTGCTGCAATAGCTAGTGATTGACGCCGGAAGAATTGAAGAAAGTCATAGGCAACACCTATAACAGAAGGCCACCACTATCAACAACGACAGAAAAAAACAACAACAGCAATAATAACAACAACAAAAACGTGCTGAAAAACCCAACAAGGTAGTACCAACGACTGTAGATGAAGAAGCTCAAACAACAGCAATATTATAAATGCGAAAAAACTTAGAAGAAAACTAGACAAATTCCTATAAGAACAGAAAACTCAATACTGACCATCACCACCACCACAACAAATGACATTCAGAAATAACAACAACTGCCACAAAAACTTCGACGAAGCAACAACAATTACAACCATGACCAGCTGTAGCACAATCGATAAGAAGAAGAGAAAAAAAACAAAATGAATAAACACCATCATTATTTCCACACCACCACCAACAACAATAAAAAGGGGCAGCACCAACGATAATAAAAGCTACAACAACAACAGCAGCAACAACAAAAACTACTACAACAACAACAACAGCAGCAACAACACAAACTACAACAACAACAACAAGCAGCCACAACAAAAACTACTGCTACAACAACAACAGCAGCAACAACAACAGCAGCAACAACAAAAACTACTACAACAACAACTACAAGCAGCCACAACAAAAACTGCTACTACTACAACAACAACAGCAGCAACAGCAAAAACTACTACTACAACAACAACAAGCAGCCACAACAAAAACTACTACTACAACAACAACAAGCAGCCACAACAAAAACTACTACAACAACAACAACAAGCAGCCACAACAAAAACTACTACAACAACAACAACAAGCAGCCACAACAAAAAACTACTACTACAACAACAACAAGCAGCCACAACAAAAACTTATCCTACAACAACAACAGCAGCAGCAACAACAAAAACTACTACTTCTACAACAAGCAAGAACAGCAGTAATAGCAATGAACGAACAAAATACCCTAACATCGTTGCTTTGTTTATCGTTTTATGCTTCAATACAACAAAAAAGTCTATTATTTCATATCTTTTTATCTGATTTGAAATGACATCCCGCCGGCATCCTATTAAATAGGTCTAATTCAACGATATTCATAGTGTACAATAATTATATGTGCAGTTGACCATTCAACGATAAAAGCACTGCGGTCATCTACGAAGAAGATAAAGAAAGTGGATACACTCAATTGGATAAAATATTAGCATCCGTCAAATTATTTGGTATACACTATTAATTACAGAGAACCTCTAAAGAGACAAGCCTGCTGAGCCTGCTGCATATAATTTTTAATTAATTTTCAGTAACAAAGTGAATATGGTGGATCCTTGGAATTTCTCTGAATATTGACCTATATTCATTAATAAATAAATAACAAAGAAAACTAAAGCCAGGACGTCTATACCATGGCTTTACCTTACTTCATTTTGAAAAGTAGGTCAATATCTAAATAGACAGAAATCGATAAACCTTTTTCCTCGTGGAAATGTGAAGCATTTTTTGCGGGTCTTGCATCCAATCGAAAGAAGTTGGGAAGGACTCTTTTGGCACTTTTGGAAGAAAAGTTGTAAAATTTTAATTTCATAATTGACCCATTGAAACTGGCTACATTTTGGAATATAAATTACAATGTAATGGCAAATTAGATATTTTTATTCCAAAAAGTTGGCATAATAGGTAAAACGAAAAGGTTTAGGATTGTTCATCCTTTGATATCAAAAACCGTAACTTTGTTTCTAGCTTCATCGGAAGGAAATGCAATGTCTTTTTTTTTTTTTTTTTTGTTTTTGTTTGATTGGATTAAGTTTATTTGTTTTATTCAATCTTGGATTGTGCTTTTACCCAGTCTTGGTTTAAATTTCAGTCGGTAGCCGTATGAATTAATAACATAGGTTCTACCGAGGGGAAAACAATGTTATCGTTGTCGTATGATAATTGCAATAAGTATTATTAAAAGTTCTTTCTTCTTTCCGAAAAAAAAATTAATCTACTCAGCGAAAAGAAAAGAAAAGAAAATCTGGTTTGAAGAAAGAACATTGATCATAACATTTATTAGTGCGTTCTTATAAAGGATACATTGCATTATTGGGGATTTTTGTGAAATGTTTTATTATYTTATCGACCAGCTGATCCGATTGTCGGTAAATACAAACAACTTGCTTATTCAATAACTCATAATTTTTTACCTCCAGGTTTCCTTAATACAAATAAAAAAAATTCCTTCAGAAGTATTTTTGTTTCCTTGACAACTCAAAAGTCTTATCCTTAAAATTGAAACTTCTGTTTATTTCTGAAATTCATTTCGTAAGGAGTCCCTCAATGATCGCTTTTGGGACCTAAATGATATTTTGATATCCTGATATAAGATGTTAATGTGTTGATTATACGGTCATTGAAAAACATCTACTTGTCTTATAAGTGACCGCAGCTGATTTACACCAATAATATGGATAAAATAGATTGTTTAAAAGCTGTGGTTTTTAGATTTCCTGTTTTGCAGTAGTTTGGATCTACGGGTAGACAATTCTGTCAACTTATGGCAAGACCCCATACATTAATATGTCAACTAAATCAACATGTTCAATATTGCATGGGAACTAAACTGATTCATTATCAAAAGGAAAAAGTGTCTCCAACATCAATATCAGGATCTAAATATAAATGCTACGGGATGCCCCAGGGATAAATTTTAAGAACTAAAACTTTTAGATGTTCTAATTTAATTTCAGTTAATATTGCAATAAAAATTAGCACTAACTGCTATCACCATTTCAATAAATAAAGTCCTTTTTGAAAAATAAATGAAAACTTATAAACAAACAAAGCAAAGCAAACAAACCCAAAGTGACTGAATATGTTTTATTAAATCCAAATATAATGTTTCAATCACGGGTGAGAAAAATAGTTTTTTTCATTGCAGGAGATCTGTTTACATGGAAGTATGGTGGCCCTACTATTACCTTACCTGAAGCACACTAGGGCCTAAACAAATATCGGGGTCGCCTTCATGCTATTAGCATGTAGTCATGTTGACTGCTGCAATAGCTAGATTTTTGAATGAGAATTAGCAAACATGTTTTCTACATTCATGCGTTTCCTTTGTCCGTCGTTGTCTTTGTATTTCAACCTATCTTTCAAATAAAAGTTGGTGCATCTGAACAGTAAATATATATATATACTTAATTTTCTAGCCATCACAGCTTATAATCGTCTTAACTGTTGTGTTTTTCTGTTTTTTCTCTTTGTTCCCTACAGTTGTATAATTCAGGATCTTCTAATGTTGGTTGCCATAGTGACGACTGTCGCCAGGTCAGTGGTTTAAGTCAAGGTCGTCGTTACGAAGTATAATGACATAGATATTGGGATGTAGTATATTTATGTATATAAAATGTTTGTACTCCTTTAAATTCAAAACTATTAGTTGTTTGCGTTATTTATGAAGCAAATTGGATTAGGCAATTTTCAAATCAATTCTTCATTCACGAAAAAATCAATAAAAGAAACTCGGAATTCAAACACGTCTTTAAATCTTGAGCCAATTCTAGATGTAATAATAATCATAAAAACTACAAAGGAATTATATGGATTTAGTGGACGGACGTTTTTCAACTTTTTCACTAATCGTTAAAATCTTATATTGATTTTAAAATGTCTTTAATAATTTGATGAATAAACAAATAATAATTAACAAGCTAGCATGAAGTTTATGTATCTGGTGTGGGAACTAGAAGTATACATAAACGCATGCGTCAACTTGAGAGGCGAACGCGTCTGTTTTCCAGCCTAAATTCAAACCACTGATAAAGAACATTCAAAGCAAAAGAAAAAGTTTGATATATCAGTCTCATTTTTAAGGATGAACGAATGATTTATTCTTTGCTGCAGGTTTTTTCTTCTGAAGTTTCTTAAAAAGTTGGCTTATTGAAAAAAGATTATTTAAATGATCTTATGAAAGACTGAATAAAAATAATCAACGGAAATGGGTTTACGACAATTTTTTCTGTTGGTCGTAACATCGAGGGATGTCAACAATATAGTGATTTGATTATGGTTTTTTATTTTTATTTTAGTGCGGCACTGCTTGCGAAAGGATTTCTTCTTCTTTGTCTGAGTGCATCAATGCGTCATGTGTGAGTATACCTAGAATCCCGAGCCAACCTTAACGTAATAATCAATTTAGACTTAACACAAAAAATTTCTTTCTTTTAGCACAACTCTAGCATCTGTCAGCAAAGCTGTAAATATATTAACCAGACCATCAAGAAATGGGACAATGTCCTCAAGGGTGATGGCAGTCCCATCCAAAAGCCACTGGCTCCCACGGCATTAAATAAAAACGTGACGTCATTGACGCTGTCATGGCAACCTGGTATTCAGAACGTCAGTGGTGGGGTTGTTTATTTACTTAAAAAGAAAGCTGTAGGTGATTACATAAACACCAACGAATATATGGTAAGTGATTAAATGAAATATGACGGATAATGTATCATCAGCATCTTTATTATTCGCGAACATTTTGAAACTTAAAGTTTAAAAAGAGTATTGCTATCCTCTCATTTAGAATCCTACTTTGATTTTTTCTTTAAAATTTTAGGGACAGCTTCCACTGAAGTTTGTTTACATATTTAGGGATACCCCAAAGGTCGGTTTTGGGACCTAATCTTAATTTTTTACGTTATGTTATTTTATTGATTCATGCATCATGTTTGATAATTTTCAGATGGTTTTTACTGAACCTTCTGCAGTATTAACCACCAAGCAAGTATGTCAGTCTGTGACTTCCGACCCAACTATCTGGCCGAAACCCATTTCATTTTACTTCACTGTAGTTGCACTGACGGAGAATAGCACCCTCGTTGAGGGGCCGCGATCACAAGCTATTGGTAAGCAGTTACATTGAACCTTTTTTCCCCTTCTGGTAAATACTTATATTTTAGAAAAACCGTGAAGTATTGTAGATGCATTGAATTGCCTTGCTTCTTGTATGATCATCCACCAACAGTCAAACACTTTAGTACTTTATATTAGAGACTTTCATGTGTTACCAAGATCTATTGAGTGTTCTGTTCGGTAAATGAATATTTCGTTTTAAGGGGGTTTATAAAATAACTGTTATAAATCTCGCGTTCTGATTGGTTGGGAGCGCGTGCTGTGTGCTCTCATAAAGCACGCGCGCGCACTTCAGTTGCTTTATTATCGGAAATAACGGTTATCGTAATTTTGTATTTTATAAGAGAAATAAAAAACTTTCTTGCGCTGCTGTGTGAAGTCATACACAGCCTATTTCTTCAATAATAAGTTTTTGCCTGTAGCAAAACGATGCTAAAACTGTAAAACTTGATTTGATTTTTGTTTGTGAATTATGCATTTTGAGATATCTTTTATTTTGAAAATACGAAAACATGTAGACTTGACGTCGGTTGACTGGATCCGTGATCCCAAAAAAATTCTTCCAATTCTCACTTTTTGAAAGGATATGGATAAATTCAAAGTGTAGGAAAAACATAGTCAACCTCTAAATTTTGATTTATGCTTCTAAATACTGATTTTTGAGAGATTTTTTATTTTGGAAAATCAGGAACTGTGCATTGATGGACTGGACTGGACTTCAATTGAATGGATCGTGCGGATCGAAAAACGTTTCTTACGGCGATTTTGTAGCTTTTATACTTCCATTTTTTATTTTGATATTCATGAGTAGTAATTCTGTGCTGAAATTTTGCAACAAATTCAAGATTAGATTTTTTTATAATTGCAAAACACTATTGGATTTTGGATAGCAAAAACATATGCTTGGTTTCTAGCCACCATCACTGATAGACTATGACAGTCAAACAATTAACGACTTTTGAGACTTTTTATGTCACCACCCAAAAACATTACTCTTTCCTCGCAAGCTTCATGTATTTTTAAATTTCATTTATTAATTATTTTAATGTCTATTTTTTCATCAGAGATGACAAAACCTGGCCGAGTAAACTACATCAGTTTTCCTGTGTTCACATACGAAAAGAACTCTAGCGTCAATAAGCTCAAACTAACTACATCCATTATCCCGTCAGGTAACATCACGACCTTGTTTTACTTGAGTATTGCTGTAAATTTCACCATAGGCTCTCTGCGGAAAGACTGTAATACGGCAGATCTTAATAGAGGTTTTATGTGGTGTCCCTGCAATCAGATACTTTTTGAGAAGACAAGTTCTTAGGCTGTTTGAAAAGCAAAATACATATTGTATAGATATATAGAGTCGTATTAATATTTTTTCTTCTCATAGATCTATCAAGCTTGGCTACCAATTACGGCATCAGATGGCAAGTGAGGGATTTCTCCTGCCAGAGAATTTCAGTTATTCCAAGAATAATTAATAAAATCAAGGTACCTGACAAACCCATTCAGCTTGGGCGAAATGTTTTCCCATGACAAATCACCTTTCGTTCCCTTGAGGATTATTTTTTTGCTTAACGTTTTGGAAAAAATTAATTAACAAGGACGTGAAATCATGGTTCCGCTCCCCGTAGTTACCGTTGCTATGTCTCACAAGCTCAACAAATTAGTTAAAATATCGCAGAAAACTGATTATAAATTGTTTCTATTGTTTACTGTTCTTTGAAAGTAAAAGAAAATTGCCTCGTAGTACTCTTTATTTGTTCACGGAACAAGATTTTACTTCTATCGTCAAGCATCGAGGACGGCGACTGTTACCGAACAGTTGGGTGTCACCCTGGTTATGCCAACATACCTTTTAAAAGCCTTCCCCAAAAACGCATGTATCACAACCACTTTTATTATCGATTATCCTAAAGCTATTTTCCACTCTGATTTTGAAAATTAATAACGTGTATTTTCTTAGATAAATTAGATAACTTAAATAAACTGTTAACCGAATACCACTTGATTGGTAACTTATTCATAGACTTGGAAATGATAATATAATAATAATGATGTGAAGTTTTTAAGATCACGCAACTCATTAAATATCTTGTAAAGTTTGTATTCCTAATGTTTAAACTTTGGATTCTTTAGAAATATCTACCTAAATAAGCTAACGTGGTGGAATAGTGTTCCTTATTTTATCATGCTTACTTTTTGGTTTTCAAAGCTTCTGTAAAGTCTCTCATTCCCAAGCGGTTGTCGTTATTGTTTAGTACAATGTTCTTCTCAACTTAATTCCTCTCTGCGATACTAGTTCAGTTCTTTCTTTCTTTATCTTTACCAAATAACCTTTTCCCAAGCCTTCTGCTGAGGTTGTCTTTCAAAGGTTTTTCTTTCTCAACTTTATCTTCTCAACTGCTTCAATACGATCTTTTCTAGTGAAACTCTGTGTGAGTTGCTTCCTTGGACTTCCGTTTTCTTCTCAGTTTACTTGTACCAACCGCGCTGTGTTTCGTTACACAGCTCACCACTACTGAATGCTTTCTTCCCCGCATTTGTTATGAAAAGGCGTATATAAGTATTTCAGGAACAATACTAAGCTAACAAACTGCCTATAGACAAAGATCTCTAAATATGGGCAAAGGATTAATATTACTAAGTGATTTAACACCTGATAACAATAATGAATTAAATCCCCCAAGATCTACTTAAGTTATTCCATGACAGCGACGCCAGGATTATGACGCGAGCATGTTTTAAAACAGGTTGCTCATGCATAAGGTTCGGGTAAGGGTTAGCAGAACCAGCGTTAGGTTTCTAAGGGGGGATCCTGAATCAACAACACACCTTATCCCCAAGAGTATACCACGTGGTCTGAAATTGGAAAACATTTTGCCTAAGGTGTATGGATCATTTCTCAGCATGCCTTCCAAAATTGGTTGATAATGAATCTGACTTTTATAAACGCAGGATATTTCTAAAGTTACTCTTGGACTTTATGAAGAATTGTATCCATGTCAACATTCGTTTGAGGTAAGTAAAAACCAGTTGTATTGCAAGAGTGAATCAGGCCTTAACATTATCGTTTGGTATTTTAGGTGTACCAGCAAGTSGAGTGCGTAACTGGTTCTATTAAAACCTTGAACTACAAGTATCCAGGTAATGACAGTAACTGTTGCGCGCGATATGCCTCGCGCAACATGCTTACGCCAAGTTTTAGCTGCCATTTACAGTCGTAAGCAAGTTGCAAGGACGATTGTATGGCGTAATTCGTGTCGTCAGCATTTTGCGCGCGGTAGTTGTGGGGGGAAATCATACCGTGTAAATCGACCTCAAGATAACGTTGATATCGAAATCGAAATATGGCTACCAACTTGAATAAAGATCGTTGTGGACTGAAGTTTCTAGCCTCACGTGAACACGAGGTTAGTCAGTCCAAAACAATAGTTATTCGAATTGGTCGCCATATTTCGATTCGGTGTATAAGCATATAGTTTTTGTCAAGTGTGTTAGAAGTTAAGACTTTCGTCAGTTATTAACACAAGAAGCTCACAAAATGGTTGACGCACGACCCATAAACAACTGGTTTATTGATACCTATATTTCAACAGGCTGTCAGAACATACCCACTTTTGATAGAGCACTTTGTAACAAGTGTAAGTATTAACATCGTTAAGAAATTGAAGAAATAAATAAATAAATAAATAAATAAATAAATAGGATTTATCAGTGGCATTTCCACAGAGTGGCTCTTCATCCACTGTAATTCCAATTGGAATTTAGAAGTTGATTTTTGTGGAGGGAGGAAGACCCGAGAACTCGGAAAATCCTCGAAGCACAGGAGAGAACCAACAAACAACTCTACTCACATACGACACCGAGCTCAGCGGGACTCGAACCCGGGTCGCATTGGTGAGAGGCGAGCGCTCTCACCGCTACGCCGGCCGTGCTTCCCATAAGAACCGTATTCTAGGTCGTGAAATGCAAATGTCATAACGTCACCGCAGTTCTAGCTTTTTTAAGGGTAGCACCTGAAGGCGGAAAGTCGTAGAACCTAGAGAAAAACCCTCAAAGCACAGTAGAGAACCAACAAGCAACTCTACACACATGCCACACCGAATCCGGGAAATAAACCCGGGTTCGCGTTGGTGAGAGGCAAGCAATCTAACCTCTCCGCCACCCACGCTTTCCCGCGCTTCGAAAGAACGCTTCTCATGACGTCATTAGAAGTAATCTTCACTTCTGAAGCCTATCCTGGTTTTGTAATAGTTGATCCACCACCAACACCAGACAGCTCCAGAACTGTTGGTAACTTAACACACAGAGATTTCCAGACTCAACCCGACTTCCGCTTCCGGCTGAACGTCACGTGGTTACCTCCAACCTATTCATACGCCCGAGCTGAAAACTATAATCTCAATTACGGAGATGTGAACAAAGTTCATGATTTTATATCTTCCAAACCTTGGAATCCGGAATACCGAAAGACTGGCATTGTAAGTTTACAGTTTCATCTAAGTAATATGAGCGTGATGACAACCATGACAGGGGGCACAACAATAGAGTCTTTTCCCCCTGGGAAACTGAATCCTTTCTAACGTAAGTCAGATTAGAAATCAGATCTTGTCATGCTCTGCCTCTTGTCATGGCTGTCATCACGTGGTGCAAAGCCTTTTTATTGGTATTTACAATGGTGAGCGGGATGGCATATTGATGGTTAACTATTAAAGCCTATGGAGAACAGTTTCATTTATTAAATATCTTTATTTTTAGACAGCTACATCCTTTGATTTAGTAGATCTTCTGCCAAATATCAAGTACAAAGTTGAAGTAAGTCTTTTTTGTTTTTATCGCAGACATAACGAAAATACTGTTTGAGTTGTTGATTGTTTGGATGGTCGTTGGTTGGTTGGTTGGTTAATTATTTGGATGGTCGTGGGTTGGTGGGTTGGTGGGTGGGTTGATGGGTTTGTAGGTGGGTTGGTGGGTTGGTGGGT
>NW_022260720.1:443752-455740 GCF_009602425.1 Actinia tenebrosa | reverse complement strand
TTCATAATCATGAACATTACGGCCATCATCATCATCATCAACATCATCATTCATAATCATGAACATTACGGCCATCATCATCATCATCATCATCATCATCTTCATTCATTGTCATCAAAATTACGACCATCATCCGAAATTAGCACTCTTAACCAGGAAAAAAAACAACAGATCAGCCTGGTTCGACTGACAATAATCCCTTCACCCTTGCTTATTCATTCCGGATATTATCACGGCAGTGCAATCCAATGAACTGTTTAAAGTGGCGCGCTGCGGCGTAAAGTCCTACCAAACTACTCATTGCCAAAAGCGTAGTTAGGTTGAAACTTCTCACGGCAGTACTGAATTGTTTTCTTTTGTCGTAGTTGGGCGTACGGTGTGTTCTTATGGGAACTGGTCACTTTAGGTAAGTCACGAGAATAATAGCAGGGATGTAGAACCTTGTTTGAAGCAACTACTCGTGTAGCAGTGCTAGGACTTTCAGGGTGATGGGATGAACGATTGATCCCCCAAAAAATATCCTTCCGGATTTTTGAGACATTCCTAGGCATATGGGGAGGGGATGTTTACACGCAGCCCATGTACCTGTCCTACCGCGCGTGTAGAAAAGTTATGGTCTGGTATGCGTTAGCATAGTGACATTCACATGGCTTCCGGTTAGTTTCATCCCATCCAATCATAAAATGATATGACCACAGCAAAATAGATTGGCTAAAGATGGTTTCCTTCCTGCCTAAGAAGGAAATATTGTCTTAAGGGTTCTCACTGTCTGTTTCTATGGTAACAGGTGGCACACCGTATCCAAGTATTAACAACAGAGAATTGTTAAAACTGTTGAAGGAAGGATACCGAATGGAAAAACCAGAGACTTGTGACACTGAACTGTAAGTGGGACATTATGTATCATAATTGGTTATACACTAGGATAGTACATAGCTACATCGTCTACCACAAATATATATGTATTTTGAGCTGGCAAACCAATGCCAATGTTTTCCTCGAATGTCGAATAAGCAACTACTTTCTTTAGTTCTGTGTACCATTTACTAACTGCGGTTTTCTTTGTTCAACAGGTATAACATCATGTGCAGTTGTTGGAAAGAAATGCCAGAAGATCGACCAACCTTTGTCGACTTGCGTGAAAAACTTGAAGAAATGATGACAAGAGACAATCCTTACTTTGACCCCACAGCTGTAGATGAGTCACGTGACTATTATAATGTCCCGTCATTCAACAGTGCCCCTGAACCAGGAGAAGATGACGATATAACTGAGGTTATTATCGGAGAAGCGTCTTCCCCAAGGGATGAGATAAAAGACGCCAATAAAAACACAATCAATTCTCCTGATAATAACAAGAACTCACAATCTGTGGAAGATAACACGAAAGTCGAGACATTGACATTTGAGAACCCGAGTTTCAATGACAATGATCCAGATCTTAATTTGGATCAAGTGGTGTTTGATAATGATAACACAGCACGATTCAAGGCAGATCAGAAGAATCTCAAGTATGCTAGACTGGACTTTGAAGATATTGAGTTCCAGCTATATCGAAAACAAAACCATGGCCTTGTACTTTAACTACAAATATTCTACTATCCTAGCAACCGGCAGATGTTTATGACAGTACTGTATGGCCTTATACTGTACTTGAACTACAAATCTTTCACTTCAGAGTCAAGAAACATCAATCGATTGTGATGGTTACCTTGAGAGCGTTTGGTCACATCCAGTGTAAATAAAATAAATGGAGCTTTCTAGTAACGAGGTTTTTAAAAACCTATCGTTGTTGAGCAACTACTGCAAGCTGTAATAGAATTCAGTCAATTTTTGGACTGTCTTCAAAACTGCTATCAAAATTTGTTTACGAACTGAGGAGTATTTTATCCCGCTTATGTATCCTAGCAACTAGGATCTGGCCGCCTTGCAACTTGAGACATGATATCTTAATTACGAACTGACTGGGTTTTATAAACTTTCAATTTTAAACAGCTGCAACAGGAAGCAGCGAGATAAATAAAATTACTAAATTACTTATAATATATATATTATATACTTATAATCACGTACAGCGGGATACAAATTCAGTATATGTATACTGGTTTCAGATTTGCTCCACTGTCACTCACTAACACTAATTTCATAAATGCTAATTATGTGCATTTTCAGCTGAAAAATAAAATTTTAAAACTAAACCTAAAAATGAGAATTATGGAACTGCTAAGTTTATATTCATTAAATTTACCGGCGTGCTTTCGAATTCACCTTTCATCCTGAGAAAGAAAGATTTAACGCATTACGGATGAATTTCAGAATCTTTAATGCCTGACATCAAAATTTTATTTAACAGGTTAAGTATCCAACTCCCTCCAATAAAAGACATATGTTAACATATGTAAACAACTTATGTCTTAGTTAATTGCAAATCTTTGTAACGATGCATGGCCGAAAGCTAGGTATTAAACCCTAAAAAAAAATCTAGTGAAGCCGTTATTTAATTTACACTTTTATCTTGTATTTAATAATAGAGGTTCACTGTTAAGTTAGCTGACAGTAAGCAATAAAAATGACTAAAGACGTAAAATAACACTTGGTCCAGTAATGAGCTGGAAGAGTTGCACTTCTAGAATCTTTGTCATTCATTTATTAACAAAAAGCACTACCCATCAGCTGGCTGGCAAACCTTCTACCATCACCACAGCAACAACATAGCTATATTGGCCACAAGCACAAGTAATCAAACTCGATTAATTGACGGGTGCCACAGAAGTAATGAAAAAGTGATCTTCTTCAAAACTAAAACCAAAATGAGATTCAGTATTGAATCAAGTATATGAGAAGGCTGTCTGCGAATATGAAGGAAAGATTTCAGCATCTGGATCCCTGTACATTGATCATTTGGTCCAGCGGTTCATTCCATGACTGAGAGCAGATCTCTGAATCACGTGGCCTTGAATATTCAATAAAGGATTACAGGGGTAATTTATACTGAATTAGAAAGAGAACTTTGGTTGCATTGTCATTAGTAGTTACAAGTAATCGGTTGCTTGAACTTAAGAAAAAACTCTTCTATCTATTCTTTTGTCGTTTAACTGGTTTGTGACAGTTTCCAAACACCTTTGTTTTTATTGCACCAACGTCTTTTGCACTTATTAACTTATTTGACCTTCTGCTTGTGAACCAATTGCGTCAACTGTTTTGTGTTTATTGCATTACATCTGTCATACTTTATAACAATTACACTAAAGACATAATTATATTTCAAGACTTAAATCTAGGTATAGAAATCCATCAACTCCCAAGCTTTGTTTGGTCCCTCTTTTCGTCCCCGGCTCTTCAGGGTGATGACCTGACTGAACAATTAGCTTACAATAACAAGATATAACTGGATGATAATGACTAGAGGTTACTGGTTGGGACTGCGTTGGTACGTTGAACTGATTTTATTTTATTTTTGTCTCCCCGATTAGTAGGGCACTTGTGCCCGGCTAGAAGATTAGAGACATTAATAAAGTTATTATTATTATTATTATTATTATTATTATTATTATTATTATTATTATAAGTGCTTTACAACTGAAAATCTTTAATACAGGTTTAGCGCATTATGCCGATTCATGGATACTATAACAGTTACAACAGTTACAACAGTTTTTTATTTCCACAAAAAAGTATATATACATACATAAATTGAATAAGTTACGAATTTTGTGGGGGGTGCAAGAGAACAACCTCAGAGGTTAAACAAGCTCCTACACCCTTAAGACGAAAATAAGTAATATTTACATATATGTAAGATGGGAAGAATCATATATAGTACAGTAGTTTTCGTAGTTGAACAACTAGAAATTTCATAAAACAAAATAAACAAAATATTTCACTTAAAACACTCGTGATTGTTCAAGTTGCACATTCTTTACATTACAATTGAATGAATCATCTTTTAAACGAGACAAAACCTGTTCTAACGAGACAACAGTCAAGGAACACATTGGTGTTTACGTAATGACAAGATGAAACCTGTCCAACCTGTGTTGGCCATCAAAACCAAACTTTGTCCCTTTAGTTATTTATTTTTACTGTTGAATAATCATTATCTTGAGCACCAATATTTACTGTCAAGAATACGCAATTTCCGCTTACAAATGGTGAATTGGATGCGGTCACTATATTGTTTTTATGATTAATTCATTTATAAATATTCAGCTTTCAGTTCAATACAAGGAGCTACGTCTGAACATGTGTGAAGAGGAGAGAAGATTAAAGGTTCCTGACGTTTGGTGAGTGTTTTTACTTTTTGTTTTAGACTATAATAATGGATTAATGCCAATCTTTAGTTCGTAATTTGACCAAATTTGGAGTTGAGGACGTTGTGTGTGTTGGTCAGTGATGGGACATTCAGTATGGCCCAGTATTCAGTGTTACTGTATATGTATCACTGTTTTCTTGACTCGACAAGAACCATCTCTTCACAGTTCAATTTAGAGCAAGTACACATCTAGTTCAGGTTATTCTACACTCATAACATGACTTACAGACTGATACGAACGGACTTGTCAAAGGACAGCAGAATTATAAATGCACGATTCCTAACCTGAAAATTTTCTTATCTTCGTTAAGTTGCTTTGGAAACTTATTTAAAACAAATTTCAGGCGAGAATGGTATTGATAAATTAAAGAAAATAGTTGTGTGCAAATCTCGACGCGAAAAGTTTATATCTTGAAGGGTTTTTAATAAATTTAGCAGCAGCTGTCCTTCCTTGTTCCGTTGTCGTTCTTATTAAAAAAGGGAAATAATCGAACTAGATTAGATTAATTTTGTCAAAGGTAACCTACCATCTTGTTCATTATTTATGTCAGGAATCGATGTGACTATTTAAATATATAAATCTAAAGGTTAATTACTCATATGTCTTTGAACTCACAGCTCGATTCCTTGCTCTTTTCCTTCATTCATTTGTTGTTTTTTTTTAGTTTCTTTCATTCTTACTTTCATTCATTCTTTCTTTCTTTCTCTTAAACTGATTTCGTCGTTTCTCGAATTAGCTTAAATGACCACGAAACAATGGCTTCCAGTCGAGGTTCCACTTGATTAAATACGTCAAATGTATAGGCGCATCAAATCAATGTAGCTCAAATCATGACTTTTACGAAACACGTTTAGCTCTGCATATTCAGAAGTTTATTTTGTAATGGGACGGCAAACAAGATGTCCCAACCATCAACAAATAAACGATCTAATTACTCGTCTGGCAAAATTATTACAAAACGTTTATTACAAAAAAACCTCAAAAATATCCAATTAATGAATTAAATTTGTTCCAGACCTTGACTTGTGACATGTACACTTTCACCTGACAATCATGCCTTCAAAACCCGAACGTGCGGACAGTAACACTAACTTATTCATTTTTTACTCAGTTAACCTGAATACAAGCACACGTAAATATCTGAATTGGTAATAGCTGTCTCAGCGTTTTCAGCCATATTTTTTTTAAAAAGGTAAGTCTACGAATATGTCTATATTTTAACAGAGTGTTGTAAATTCATAAGTTATGGGTGAGCAAATTTTTCGTATCCCAAGAACAATTTGAAAGGTTCTTGATGAATGATTGATATGCCCACAGCTTCGTGATTAAACATGGTTGTTGGCCAATATCACAGATTTTCTTCAACATTTCTTTCTTCCTCTCAATTTTCTCTCATTTTTAAATTAAAAAATGCCAAAAAAGAAAGAGATTAGTTATTGTATTTAAACGTACGGCTTTGATAGAAATCGACTTACCACCTAAGTTCCGTCCAATACTCTCTATATTGGACTCTATTCTCAAGTGCGATCTTGCATTCATATATTGATGTTATTTTAAAGTCTTTGCTAAAATTAGTCTAAAGTCCAATTTCACAGTTTCGCGAACGTTCTACGTAGAAAGCAAGCTGCGGTTTACTAGTTCAATAAAGAAATAAAACAACAAGATGTTGCTAAGCTGCATTTTCATCACTGACTACAATCAAGAAAAGCTATTAACTGCTTCACAAATGGAAAAACAAAATACTAGCTACACAATGTGAACTTTTTTCATAACTTTAATAAATTTTGCACTACCTAAAATCATTAAAATCCTGTTTATATATATTTTAATATCTCGTGGTTGTAAGCAAAGGCTTTTCAAATACACTAGTCAGTATAAACAAGAAAAAATTAATCTAAAAAACCGCGATTAATTGTTTGGTTAATTCTTAAATTCGTTAAAATCATTTTGGGATTCATTATGTTGCTTAGACATTTCTTAGACAATTATATTCTTTTTCTTATTTCTCTCTTTTCTTTTTCTTTTTCCTTTTCCTCTCTTTCTTCATCTTTTTTTTTTTTTTAAATAGCATTTGTTTTTAATCATCTACCTCTTTTTAAATGCGTGGAGTGTATATTTATTTAACCTGTTTTTAATTTTTACCATTATATTAACAGTTTGTCACGACAAAGCGCCTTTCTTAAAAATCTATCGGTAATCCAACCCTTTCAAGTCTTTAACGTAGATAAGTAGTGAATATCCGGAATCATTAATATCCGTTTACCTGAAGAAAACTAATTGAGAAGCCAGTCAAAAATGATGGCATTTTTAGGAATAGGATTTGTCTCTCGTTTTGAAACACAAACAGGGCATTTTCTAATGACGCAGTTCTTTTTTTTAATGACAAAGTTCTCAAATATTAGCTGTTTGTATATTAATAACAGTGAGGTGTCCTGCTCGATATTTGTCTTCATCTAAACTCGAAATTTGTATGAATGCTGTTCGATGTTTTTCCCCAACTTCCTGTTCCCTTCAAATCAGACAGAAATATTTTGAAGATAAAATCTCCATATGTATGGGATGGACTTCTATTCAGACATAAATAAGTATCCATTAAGGTGGTTCTCTTGACTGAAGAGCGGTTTAATCGTTCCCCAAACACAGTCACTCTTGATGCTAACTACTAATGGATGGAGATAACGAATCAACTCTGTATGCAACGGTTACTCATTTCCTCATATAGATTTTCATGGGTGTGAAAATCTTAGCACTCGCATAACGGACAAGTGTGAAAATAATTTGATCCTTTAATTACATATAGCATTATTTTTAATTTACAAAGAATAGAATAATATATCTGTTAAATGACTTGCAAAATTTATATCTATATCCACAGGTAGCCCAAGCTTGGTTTCTGTGGTGTCCTGTTATAAGGAAATGTATGGGGAATCATCAAAAATTTCAATAAAATCATCAAAACGTGAAATAAAGCCTCGAAATTTTACCTAATCATTGAGAAATAGCACTTCTTTCGCTCTGCGTGGTTATTTTTGGGGAAAAAAATCCTTAAAACGGGCTAAATTCAAAAAATAACCACGCAGAGCGAAAGAAGTGCTATTTCTCAATGATTAGGTAAAATTTCGAGGCTTTATTTCACGTTTTGATGATTTTATTGAAATTTTTGATGATTCCCCATACATTTCCTTATAACAGGACACCACAGAAACCAAGCTTGGGCTACCTGTGCTATATCTATATATATATATAGATGTAAGCATATATTTTCAGTACTTTTAGAAAGCTCGATATATTGCAGCACTTGTACTGAGTGTCTTTCTTATTGTCTAAACACTTCAATTCAAAAAAAGATCTTGTATAGTTCTATTTCTTTCTCAATTTTCTAGTCGTAGCTTTCCAAGCCGAAATACGAAGCAACAAGCACTTATCAGCTAATTCATCTCCTTCGACAAGTATTATAATTACAAAAACTCGTCATAAATCATCTCATTTTCAGATATTTTGATGAGGTTTTTAAGTAAGGTGTGGGCGGATGGTGTGAGAACAGAGATATACTACTTGTCTATTACTTCAATTGTCCATTTATCCTTATCAAGATCATAGCACTTGACTACTTGACTTTCGATCGATATCTTGCTAATTGTTTTTGACATTTATTCGACATTGACTTCGTCTCGTTTTACTTTCTCTAGCTTGTTTATTTTTTGGAACGGTTTTTTTGCTTGTTTTTGTTTTCTTCTTATTAAACCGGTTTTAGAAAATTGAGAAGTGCTGGAAGGTGAGTAAGAAAGAGATTTGTTATCTGTTGTAGGATAAGGTTAAAAAGTAGATCAGCATCGGACGAGGAACTCCCTTTTCTATCGACTGCTCGCGATTTCCATCCAGTTAATTTTTTTAAGGTAAGGATTTGATTCGAAAAATCAGTCACTATTCCTAGACTTTCTTCTTTAACACTCTTCTCTGACTTTCTCTTGTCAATTGCATTTCAGTTGAAATTAAAGTTACACAAATCATTTGTTTTAACCTGGTAAATATACCTGTTCACACGTTGGTGCAATACTGTTTTACTTCATGGTTTTCTGATATATGCACATTAAGAGCGTGGGCCAGACCGATTTCCCTTCTTCTCTTTGTCGTGCTGTAGTTGTTGTTAACTTTTTTTTAACCAAAAATAGACCCTAACCCTAATTACGTTTCATACTTAAATTGACCACAAATCGACTTTTCCAATTTTTTTTTTATTAGAATACTATTGCCAGAACAATAGTGTAAATTTGCATAACCAAAATAGCAACCGAAAGAAATTTTGTAGGTACGAAAAGTCATCTTGCTTGAGGCGTTTTGCATTATAAGTGAAATATATAATATACAATTTAAGCACTAGACCTTCAAGTCTTCTCGGATAAGACGGACTTTAAACCGTAGGGCCCTGTCTCCCAACCCTTCCTAACCTGCAGTAAAATGGGGGACATAAAAGAACCTGTTGAATTATTCGTGTAAGACTGGGTGGATTGTCTCCCGGTTCAACACCCTATCCCTGTCTGGAGGCATAACACTAATGTATTAATAAATCACTCATGATTGTAAGCTGCACGGCTGCTACTAACGCCTTAATAATATGCAGCCTGTAAAGTGCTCCACTGGTCATTAATGTGTAAAGCGCATTGCATGAGACGTTGTATAAATGCGCTATACAAGAACCTCCCATTATTATTAGAACCTCTCATTATTAGATGTTCTCCGTACCATCTTTGTTACAGTTAATAATTGAAAATAAAACTGAAGTAGTAATAAATGATTTAATCTT
Organism: Actinia tenebrosa; assembly: GCF_009602425.1. Next base: position 446,623 of record NW_022260720.1, on the reverse strand, counting down.
TTTTGAAAATCGCTTCTATTTTTGAAACTGGAATTAGAACAGGAAGTTGTCTGCAGGCTCTCTGCATGCATAAAATCCCAGGCAGCTGCTTTCTCCTAGTTCTTAAAAAAATGGTTTAAGTTAAGGAAGAGTAGTCCCCAAGTTTGAGTTAAATGACAAAAAATATTTTCAAACATGTAAAAGTAGTTTTTTTCTTCATTGAAGTCTAGTATCATATGAATAATTTCTTTATTTAAAATCGATGATATTCAAATTGTTCGAAACCAAAATTCAAAACCAAAATTCAAAACCAAAATTCAAAACCCCAAGACTGGGTTACCCACTAAAGCCTCTTTTATAAAATGGTGTATCTTGTAATGATGATGACGGTGAGCTCTCCTCAATAGTTTTTATTCTCTCTTCGGGGCTTTTTTTTCAGTTTCTGCTTGTCACGTGGGACCCCTAGGAACCATTTCAGTGTACTGAGCATGCGCAATGTTGATGTTTCTAGGGGAAGAGAGGACAAACTGGCCATGTATGTTAGTTATTCATTACCAAGTATCATCGTCTGATTTTACGGACCTTTAGAATATTATATTAAAAATTTCTCGCTAAAGGGGCTCAATATTTTTCAATGACTTATAAAAACAGCAAAACTTGTCCGCTATAGCTGCTTCATGTTGGGCCATCACGATAGCCAACTGATCTGAGTAAAAATGTCAATCAGAATCGAGAGAATTTGGGCAAATCTGAGGTGTCACTTTTTCTCTTGAAATTATACATTTACAGGCCACCAAATGAAAGAAAAAACGTTGCTAATAAGAGGATGATAACAGTAACACAATATCTAATGAGTTTTTATATTTTTATTACAATGGTGGACAGATTGTCGTTTTTCGGTGGTCAACAGTTTTCACAGGCTTCGCGACACATGTAGTGACGTCATTTCTATGTCAATATTTCAGATCAGCTGGAGCTGTTTATCGATCTGTTGTCATATTAAATTAATAAATTAGTTGTATTTTGTTATGCGTCGTTCGGATCGCAAATTTTACCAAACCTAGAAGATGTATTTAAAAGACTGAAGAATGAAATTTAAACACCCGACAGTTAAATTAATGACGTGGGCAATACTATTGTTCACCCTGACTGGATGGCAAATATATTCTCGATATGTTGTATAAGTCTGTATATCTAGTATAGGAAGTTATTCCTAGTTTATATCGACCAGCTTGCATGCTATGAGGAATATTATATTAAATTAATTCTTTCCTGTTTACATAGTTATTTTAAACCGAGATCATCTTTTGGCTTCTAGGAAATGTTTCACATGAAATATGAAACTCGAATGAGTTATTTGGCCAAGAATGACTGTAACTAGCCGTTGTGTTCAAGATAGAGACAACTAAATCGGTCCGAACCCAGGTAGCTGCAGCTGCGTTTCGTCAAGGTTTTCTCAGTGATTGCTGCTCTAGCAGGGATAGATTTATCCATCAAAACTGATCTGATATTCTTCCATCTTGCTGTATTTTAGACGAACAATCTTGGGCAGGTTTGTGGAAATTTCCTTGAACTTCAACATCTCGTTGATCTAGAATCAGTTAGCAAGCAATTTTAAAAACTGCTAGTTAACGATGATTTACAATGCCTGCTTTTATACAACCCTTAGTCACTTCTCGTTTAGTGAAATATTTTCAAATTTCATTATTAACCAAATTCGTGCAAGTTTCACTTATGGGTAATTCAATGAAACAGGAACTTTGGCTAACGGAAATGAAATTACTGAGGAAAAACGGACAAACTTATCACAATGCGGATGATATCACGTTATAACATGAATTTGAATCAAAACTGGTTGCAAATGTCATATTTTTTAAATAAATCAAGTCCAACAGGCTATCGATACACGAGCATGATCTAAACAACCTATGGTGTGCCATCTAAACTGTTTTTTCCGCATAGCGTAGTGACATCATTCAGACCATCTCCTCTGACGTCATATTTACATTTATTGTTCTTCATTTGCGTATTATCAATTTCAAAATCAAAAACAAATAGACCCAAAATCCGTCAGGCAGGTCACGTTTTGTTAACGTAAACACCGAAAATATTCCTTAGTTTAAGATATGAATATAGAAACGAATACTTAGTTGAATTATTCTTGTCTCACACACCACGTCATACCTATGTATAGCACAGTATATGACATCCTACATCCAGTCACCATCGCTTTCTTGTGGTAAGTTACTGACTTTACTGACTTTTATTTAGCTAAAGGTTTTCCATAGATCATTATTTTCTTTCGTTTTATTTTCAGTTGTGGCAAATAGATATGCATTTTGTCCATTCACATTCATGCACACATTTGTCACTTGTACTGTCCGAATTTGGTCCTCTAATGAAAGTGAAATTTAAAGCGTATCCTCCTAGAGTCGGCCACTGAGCGTGACTTCAGGTCTCTTCATGTTTCATGACATCGTTATTAACCTCAATCTTGCATCCACTTAAACATCTCTGACTTGCAAATGAACCTACAACAAATAACCTTACAAAACTACAAAAGTCAAAATTACAAAAGTCTCGGATACCCTCTTGATTAAGTGTTTCCTTCAGCTCTGCTAAGCGAAATATTCAAGGAAGATGTAGTCATATCGACTGTCTTTTTCCTGAGTCCGGTCCGAGCTAAACCGGTAAGGAGTTACCTTCTGATTCAATAGTCGAACAATACATGGGTTTTAGTAGCTGATTAAGTTGGACACACGTATCCGTCCATCCATCCATCCATTATTTATCCATCCATCCATCCATCCATCCATCCATCTATCCATCCATCCATCCATCCATCCATCCATCCATCCATCCATCCATCCATCCATCTATTCATTCATTCAT
>NW_022260720.1:384645-399816 GCF_009602425.1 Actinia tenebrosa | reverse complement strand
AAAATGGCACGTGGTCTGTAGGGAAAATGGCACGTGGTCTGTAGGGAAAATGGCACGTGGTCTGTAGGGAAAATGGCACGTGGTCTGTAGGGAAATGGCACGTGGTCTATAATCTTTCACAGTCATACGACATCTGCTCTAGTCAACATCTACTGCAACATCTACTGTTTTCTTAGTACTTACATGAATAGCAGAGGGATCTTTTGAAATTACTGACAAAACGGCATCCTGTAAGAATGAAAGATGATAAAGTAACCCCTTTCCTTTTTTCGATATTAATTTTAAATCCAACAAATAAGAAGCAACAACTTTGTAGGGCAATAGATTATTTATCTTGGACCTAATTTTTCCCAATTTCATACCACGTGTCAACTTTTGTGTATAAGATTCTTTGTTTGAGTTGTAGCCATATTCATGTGTCTTCTCATGCGCAACCGTCAAACAAATCAAATGCTACTCAAGGAAATGACATGTGGTTCGTAATGGGAAAAACATTACGCCCAAGGTAAATAAGTCTATAACCGTAGACGTGTACTGGTACCTTTATATTTGTAGGTTAAGATTTTTGGTTTGCTGGGTATACACTGGTTTAATGAATACACCTACAACAACGTCAGCGAGACAACATCAAGGAAAAGTGCGTGTGCGGGGTTTTGAGGTAGATTTATTGACAACATGTACTAGCATAGAATGAATGTTTTTATCGTGGAATAGTAATAAATGAAACTTGAGGCTATCTTTTGCATGTGTTATTATTTCATGGCGAGGTATGAATGCCACATTGTCTTTATTTACCTTTAGGGTGTGATTACATGCCTTGAGTTTTTCATAAAGTTGAACTGAAACAGTTGTGTTAGCCTGTAAGAAAGACTTTGATCAGATAAAGGTCCAGAATCATAGATTTCATGCAGGGACAATTCTTGTGTGTTAAATTTCAAGTGAATAAAATAACAAAAGAGATGACGACCATGTTGGTCGATATAACAAAAGAGATGGCAGCCATGTTGATGGATATAACAAAAGAAATGGCGGCCATGTTGGTTAATATAACGAAAGAGATTTATGACAAATTTCTTGCTAAGTACATCCAAGATGTCGGCTATGAAAACCAGCAATAAAATAGCACATTGATGAATGGGCATGAGGGAATTTCCCTCCTTCAGGCTTACCTTTTCAGAAGTAGATGATCTTGGCACTACGAAAGGCTCTTTCGAACAAAAAGCCATCGACCAATCAACAGCGTATTGAGAAATAAGGTGGACTTGAGCTGTTACGGTTGGGAATAGCAAAATGTTCAATCAAAAAAAAAAAAGAAAAAAAAGAAAAAAAAGAAAAAAAAGAAAAAAACAAACAATAAAAATGAATGTGAAACACAAAGTATTTTAATGATGATGAGGCAAATTAATATGTATTAGAGAAAGGAGTGGGCCAATAATAGAGCAGTGAGGGACTCCACATTTAATATACTGGGTGTTTGACAAAACATTGCTGAAAGCCATGGAAAGTGCTTCTTCCATTTGTTTCATTTCACATCCCATTTCACATCCCATTTCCTTCATGTATTTTAACGTCAAAAGACGTTGAATTTTATTCTAAATTGTACTCTTGTCATTGATTTTTGTTTCTCTATAAAAATGTTTTTAAACTGAATATAAACACAAGTATTATCATAATTCAATACTATTTGATAGTCAGAATAATGCCAATTTGAATAATCAGCCAGGTGCCACTATAATATTACCTTGCAAAGGAATTACTGTGGTAGTCATCTTCAATTTATCTCCAAAAGCATCCGCATCATAAGTAAAACTTGGTGTCCCAACGGCTGAGACCGGCTCAGGTCTGGTCATTTCTGATCCGGTAAAAGAAAAATATTAACGATTATAACAAAAACAAGATTGACAATCTGATTGGTTAACACTCTTGCACCGACTCAGCGCATGCGTGACCCTGCTGCTGAGCAGCAAAACTACAGGCTCTAAAAACAAGACCAATGCATCGTTTCTGTTCCTATTAGAAATTAGTTTTAAATTATTCTCCAATTTGCTGATTCAATGCGCTCATTCCTGTGAAGGGGTTTATTTTGACAGAAAGAAATATGCAGTTCCTTGCTCGTATTGAAAAGTGCGGGCTTACTGTGATATTTACCTATGCTATTGGACTTGGCGCTACCGATGAGTTTACTGTATTCAGTGAGTGCTATGACTTGGAATTTGAATTGGACTCCGTCAAATTTCCATCTATATCGCGGGGCATATCGACACACATCTGTTACGTCTAACACTGCTCTTGGCTGTGTGAAAACAACCTGATCGACGAACAGAGAAAAGAATACATAAAATATGTTAGGATCTCCTTCGTGTCCTCGTGAAACTTGTACAATGAATGGAGAATTGGAAAAAGTGGCTACGTATTCATCGTATTCCTGTATTTTATTTCAGTTATTGCAAACTTTCTCACCACAACGTAACAATTGTTTTTTGTTCTCAACAATTTGTTTTTTTGCGACTCTTTTTCAGTAATTTAATAGAATTTTTCACTGATCAACTGACGTTTCACGTTTGAGGTGAACGTAAATCTAAAACTCTCTAATAATACAAAACTTACATCTTTTAAATCCTTAAGATTTAAATCGCTGAAATCCCCTTGAAACATTTTCTTCAACAGATAAACAACACTTCCCACATAACTCGTGGCAGGTGTCCATGACAACGTCAGATTCTGGACAGTTTTTTCCGTTGCCATGGGGACGCCTGGATGCTTGGTGAGAGTGAGATCTCCATCCAAAATATTTGGCAAACCTTTCAAGTATCCAAGAAATTCACAACTCCTCCGACAAATTTTTGATATTTCCTGCAAAAGAATAATGTGTGAAGTTACTCATTCTATTGCCTATAATGGTCATCGGGAACAATAAAATACTTGCAGCGGTCTCTTTTAGAAATGTAGTAGTTTCTTGTATCATGGGTGCCAGGTCGTGCCCAGGCTCCTATCATTAAGGGACCTGGTTATTACATCAACGCCCACGTGACATACCCATACTGCCACATGTCCAATGTACTTACGCAAGTTTCTTTGCAATCTTCAATATTTGTCCACTTTCTATCACACGGTAACAGGCACTGCAGAAAAAAAGGACATGTTCAGAGAAGGTGTCTATGAGCTAACATAGAAATGGCCCACTGGAACATGGACTCTTACCTGTTTGCAGGCGTTTCCAAGACAACCAGGATCAGGTTCAGCGTACTTGGATACCTGTGTGAAGATATTTATGCAATGTGATGACGTCAGCAAGATGACCAGGGATGTGTGTACTAATGCGAGTGCGCCTTGTTAATGCTGTTATGGCAATCTGGTATCCAGAGCCTGCGTTTTTTCTGGCCTGCGGCGAAGAAAGAAACGCAGGCTCTGGCCGGGTACGAGAGATTGCTGTTATGACTGGTGTTGAAAAAATATCAAGTTTGTAMAACTATTTTGAAAAGATGGTCGGGACCAAACGGTAGGCGATATATAGGTCTTTCCAAGACAGAAAAAATATGGGCACACAATTAAACACGGTTTCGTCGACCACAAACAACACTAGATACCTCAACATTATCCTCTGTGTTTCTTGATGAGAATAAAGATAAGAAAATACAAGTCATTCCAGCTATTCTTAGATCTTGGAATGACCTACTATCTCCTATAGCTTATCGCATATATATTCCTTAACTAAGCTTTGGATAGCTCCGACAACCTTTTTTTGGAAATGTAAGGTATATGATTGAAATGTTAAAGGAAGGAAGGAAGGAAGGAAGGAAGGAAGGAAGGGGAAAAGGAGAGCAAGGAAAAAGTTGAAAAGATAAGACGAGGACTAGCATTCAATAGTCAAGCCTAACCACAATAAATAGATTTATGCTTAGCATGGAACAAAGTTCTTTCTGTTGCATGTTCCAATCCCTCAGTGGACTCAAAAAATCGAAATTTATAGAAATGTCATTGCACACGTCATAACGACGCGGGAAGTAATCTATTGTGGATAAACTGTTCTGAACAAACCCGTCAGTCATTTTCAGTTATTAGCCTCTTAGCCGCAATATAATCACACTAGCTTAATTTCACTAGTCAAACAAACGGTCATGACATCCAAATACCAATGTCAACCATGTCGTGCTTAGGATACGAGAAATTTATTATAATATTATCATTTTAATGTAGATATTTGCGTGTACAATTAGAATAACGTAGATATAATGTCATTTGTGAATTGTTAACCAAATAAATAATGACATGTACAGGTTTAATATTTATTTTTTTGGTTAATATTTATTATATTTTTCTACGCCAAATCACGGAAGGAATTGATGATGGGATGAGATAGATGATGGGAAGGAAGGAAGGAAGGATCAGATCAAGACAAAGAGTGTTAGATTTTTTCCTAGGTTCTCAAAATCCTCAAGAGACTTTCTTCTAAACAGTATACAACCTACTAACCTATAGATCTGTTACTAGTCATTCCGGCATTGGTCAAACGGGATCAATACAATTTGCGACTGCATTACGTTTTAGTGCTATTTTTTTAGCCACATTAAATTCACTTTCGTTTTCTTTGGTTTTGTGTTCTTTCTTTATTAAAAAACAATATTTGACGAAAGCTTTATGTATTCAAATTTATTTGAACATATTCTAATAATGAGAAGTGGTTTTGACGAGAAAAGAAGATAAAAAAGGGAATATAAATCAACACTCAACGTATACAAAAAAGGTAAAAAAAGTAATAATAATAATGATGATGGTAATATGATAATAATAATAATAATGATAATAATAATAATAGTAATAATGATAATAATAATAAATATTATNTTTGACGCTCACTGCTTGAATACGAAAAGAATTCTCTCTTAATAGATATATTATTATTGTAGGATGTTATCAAAGCTCTTTTTTTCATTCTTAATATTATTCTAAATTATAGATCTGGTTACTGACATTATTATTACGAAGAATAGGATTTGATATATATTAGTAATTAAAGTTATTTCATTATTTATAAATTAATACATTAATAATAATAATAATAATAATAATAATAATAATAGTGCATTTGGTTGAGCGCTTATTCAGGTCTGTTCTAATGGTTGGTAGGAAGAATAATCACAAGCATGTATAAAAATACCCACTACGAATTAAAAGCTAAATTGAACGACTAGGTTTTCAGTTCAGATTTGAAATTGGAGAGATTAGTAGAATTTCTAATGTGTAGTGGTAGTGAATTCCATAGTAAAGTAAACTGAGACGAAAAGAACACAAAAGATTATTAAGATTATTATTGAGCAAAAATGTGACAAAGGTTGTAAACAGAATATCATTTCTAAATTGATCGAAAATTTTGAAAAACAAGGTTATTTAGACGTTCATAGAGATATTGATTATACCTAATTGCCATAAATCAATAAAATGACTGCTGTTGAAGATGTTAAATCAGAAACCCAAAACGATAGATTTCATGTTCTAAATGTAACAAACTCTGAGAAAATAATAAATAATAAATAATAATAATAATTAAAAATTATTGACGATAATGAGATAATCTTTGAGCAGGAATTGACATTTAAATGGTTTACAATAACATTTTATTGTTTTAAATTTAAAATTAAAATTAGTAAGTTGAAATCAACTTTAACTTATCAACAAAGATATTATAGGAAAATTTCTCTAGATTACTATTACTAGGATAGGTATGAAAACTTATAAGGTATTTGTCTTCGGACTATTCGATAGTGCTAATTTGTATGAGTTTTTGATTACTATGGCGTCGAAATAGAAAACTGAACAAAAACAACTTCTACAAAAAATATTGATAAATAATTACAGTTCTAATGAACGAATGCGCTCGAAAAGCCTCAATTCGCTTAAAAATATCATTTAGAATTCACGAGCATTCGAAATCTTGCGGTCCCCTTTTTGAAATCATTTTCGTAGGTGAAATAGCAGAAATCTCTTACCTGAGTTATACAGTTAGCATAACAACGGGCTTTGGTTACTGTGGCTACATCGTCGTATACTGCACATCTAACAACACCAAACAATACAACAAGTAATGGAAGAATTGGAGATAAAGCCATATCTAGAATATACAAGTATATTGTTAGCTTGAGGCAGAACTGCCTTGTTATTTTCGGATTATAATATTGTTATTAGCAGAATATAGACTTCGAGAATTGGACAATCAGTTATATAAGTCAACGATGTTGAGTGGAATGACGTCTGCACTATGTATTGGTTGTGCGCTACTGCATGAGCCAATCAGAACAAACCTCATGCGCATGCGCAGTTGAGGATACTCGACAAAGTTAAATGAAGCCTTAAGGCCGGTTTAGACGGTACGATTTTCGCCTACAACTATTGTATACAACACGCTCGCGTCTGTCGTAGGCGAGTTGTAGGCTTGATTTACACGCTACGACTCGAGTTGTAGGGTGGCGCGAGTGTGTTGTATAGTGCAGTTTTCGTATGACTGTGAAAAATTCACGGCACGAACACGGTCATGACACGGCAAGGGATACGCCAGACCAAACACATTGCACGAGAATTTACTATTGGTGCGGTTTAGCGGTAAAAAAAAACACTCGTCTTACTCTTCTTTCGTTTATTTGATTGCGTTAGATAGAGAGAGTTCCTAATAAAGGACAGATTACAATTTAACGGTAAGGCAGAAAACGATTGAAGCAAACGGAAAGCAAAAGAAATAGGAAAAAATACTTACAAAACGATGTGTAACTGAAGACGGTCGACGTTGAACTGAAAATTTACTAACTAAGCTTGAGTGAACTTAACTTAGTCTAAATTATGCGCATGTTTAGTTTGAAACAAAAGGCGAAAAAAGCACACGGGAAAACGTGTAAAATTCCAATCTAGCACTAACTTTTACTCTCCATTCTCCATACAATCAAATACCCGGAACACGGCATAAACACGGCGCGGACACGGCGACGCCAAGGTCACGGCAATGTCAGACCAATCACATTGCGCGTGAAAAAAATCAGCCAATTAAAATTCTAGAAAGCATCACGGTCACGGCACCTCACGCTTACGGCACTGAGCTTTTCACTGAGTCATACGAAAACTGCACTACGATAGTTGTAGGCGGAAATCGTACCGTTTACACAGGCCTTTACTGTACGACTGAAACCAAAATATATCGGTTTTAAGATAAAAGTTAAATTCGCTCTAGTTATGGATGAAGATGGCGCGCTTTTATTGGTTTTGATTGCGTTACAAGTGCGGTTGATAATAAATGGCATTAATCTAGGGGGGGGGGGGGGGCAGCTTTTTTTCCAGTTTGGGACTTTTTTAATTTTTTGGAAAATTAATGAATAATCAACAAGCTTGTATTTTTGTGGGTAAAAAGTTCGAGGTTCGATTATGTATTTAACACCTTTTGAAAACATTATTTGTGATATTCAAATTTGATTTCAATTGATTTTTCCCTATAACTAAATCAGTTGTGGCAAAACAGACTCAGACAAGACACTTCAAYGTCTTCGTACAGGAAAGCTCCAGTTAATTTTTCATGATATCATGGGGCCGAGTACTTGACAGATGATTAACCATGTGAAAAACTCACGGTTATAACACATGCTGTGCCGTGACCGGTTCCATGCGAGCATTTATAGTGATCGAACACTGGTAATACTCGGTGCAGTGGTGGTGTGGTATTAATGCGTCTGCTTTCAAGAAGGATCGGTGGTTCGAGACCTCTTCATGTTATTAAAAAAAAATGAACTTTCAACTCAGAGTAAAAGAGAAATGGAATTTGATGCATTGGAAATGGGATTAAGATGGCTGGGAATGGGAAATAGCACATCCAACGCGGGAGTTTTGAGTTAGATTTGAGTCGTTCTTTCATGACCTTGAGTAGATTCGGCGGTACCAGTGGGAAGCCTATCACGTCCCTCAGATTGTTTGTGTTTTTAAAAAATCAATTGATTTATAGTGATTAGACTAAGATACAGGAAAGCACGTATATAGTGTAGTCTTCTTATCGTTTACATGGCGAGATCGATATTCTTTAAAGGGTTTTTATAATTGTTTCCTCTGGCTAACTATCACTAATTGCATTCTCCTGTACTCAATAAGAAGGAACCTTCTAGTACGAGTGAGCCGATGGAAAGACAGTTAACTGTTGCATTTGTCCACCCACATACGACTAGAGTGTAAACAATAAACCTATAAAATAAAACGTTTTTATTAATTACCACTAAACTGGGAAATTAAACGATGGAAAAGAAAGAATATTGCATTAGTAATTAAAAAAAAGAAAATCCCTATTTTCCTCTGCAAAAACCTCACTTCTCTTTCCATTTATGGTGGACAAGACAAGTAGGTATAAGCAGTGTCACTGCTGTATATGATTTGTACTCGTTATTATGTAAATAACAGGGTTAGTGGTATCCAGTAGCGGTTGATGTAACGTTCTTCTGAGGACTAAGTACATTCTCTTTTCACTTAAACGTTCTATCGTTGGCGAAAGCACAAGTGACATTCTTTCTTTAAGTAGAGACAAGTTCGTGCAACTGATCAGGAACAAATTCAGAACGTGGAAAAATTCAGGAAAGCAAGCAGTTTCAGTACCCATAAAACCAGGAGAACACTTGTCCATCCACCTTTCACAAGACAGATATGGGCTCCCTCTGCTCCTCCATGACTATCAATACATTCGCATGGTATTTAAGAAGTGTCTGACAGAAACGTGTCGTTACTTGTTCAAGTTCAAGTCACTCAGATTTAAGTTCTAACGTTTTCGTTAAAGTTTGAATAAATCAGATTTAAAAGTACTATTAATTTTTTGAAATATGTTACAGTGCTTTTCATACGCCCGTGAAATACACACCAGCCCAATACAAATTAGTAGACCCTAATTCCATCGTGTTCTTTTGTTGTCATTTCACTATTACACACTAACTAATAATATCTACTTCACGGGTTCATGAAAATCACTCCAAAGGCGCGATCACACGGAGCAATTTTCTCTGCAACTTGTCTCCTCGCAATAGCGTTGCGACACAGGTTGCCAGAGTTTTTACACGGTGCAACGGTGACGCAAACAATTGCTACAACTTGTCTCGCAAAGTTATTTTTAAATTGCGCTGTAGGTTACACACTGTAATGCTCCTAGAACTTGTGTGACAACGCTGCTACGAGACGAGTGACAGAGAAAATTGCTCCTTGTAATCGCGCCTTAAGCCCCGTTTACACTAGAGATTTTTGCGGCGATTTTGTCCATTATAAATAATGGTAAAGAATTTACTTGTAAAGTTTTTTTCAGGATACCAAGATTTTCCTAGACGAATGTCTCTTTTGAAGGATGAGACAAAAGATTTCATATTTCCGAAAATTGCCACAAAAATTGCAGCAAAAATCGCCAGTGTAAACGGGGCTTTAAAGACCAAGCGAAATAATAACGCTAATTCGGGTGGAAGGAAAATAATAATAAAACAATAATGACACAAGATGACAAAAAAACGGTCGAAAATAAATCAATAACGTCAAATATTTGTAATACATTTAGTATTTCACCTAGTAAACCACCTTCAATTTCTTGCGTTGCCCTTAGCATCGTATACTGTTCGTGGGGATGGAGTGGGTGTAGAGTGAAGGCATTTCACCCATGACATAACAAATGTTAGTGAACGTGTAATAGTCATATAGTCACGAAAGAAAATAATGGAATTGGGGTCTACTAAAGCGTATATAGTCTAATATCTATAGGTGGACGTACGATGACGTCATTTGTTTTGATCAAGGACATGAAATTCTTGGAAATTCAAGCAATAAACAAACAAACGTCAAAAGTGGCAGGATCCTATCGCTTTGGAAGATATCTGAGACTTTGAGGACAAATCTCTTGATGGTTTTTAAATTAACGTTGTAAAGTTTGACAGTAAATGTATGTTGGTTGGCAAGATGTTACCAACCAACCTACATTTACTGCAAAATTTAGCAACTTTAACTTATTATATCTCCTGAACTAATAAAGCAACTGCTCTCAAATTGATAAATATTATCAACAGTTATGACTTCTTTATATTTCTTAAGTCCAATCGTTTATGGCTCAAAAGTTGATTTTTGGGAATGTAAACAGTACGCTCACCTATTGCAAGGGTTTAAATGACTTCACTCTATTACTATCATATACTTATTTCAGTAAAGTTAGACATCAAAAACCTAGAAAGCTGTAATCGCTGAGAATGGCAAAATATTTTATATCCAAACAAGTAAAGCTTTTGACACGAACTGCAGCAGTTGAGGATGCTCAGAGGAGGTGAGACTGTAACTGGTAAAAGATCTAAAATCCATCAACCGTTATTAAAGCGGTTGAAACATGTAAAATGTAACTACCCATAATCCTTATTGGTCTCAGCTGTGTAGCTTTTCTGGTGACTAACTTTATTGAAATAAGTGTATCTGTGCAGTGGTTTTACGTGTGACGTCACGCTGCAAAGAAACATGAAGTTGGTATTCAAACTGTGAAGGTTTTTTAGATCAAGAAAATGTTATTAGATTAACGAATGAAATGGAACTTCAAGATATCTCAAGAAAGGTGGAAAAGCACATTTAGATTAAACACCAGTTGCTGACCTTATACTATAAATAAATATCACAAGTTTAACATCTAGCTTGTGGAATATTAGAACTCTTTTATTAATAGAAACCAATAACAAACTAAAAGAATATGTAATTAAATGATTATAACAACTGTTAAAACTAAACATTCTATTAGGGAGTTTGTATGTTGCCTAGCGCAACAGATTTGACCAAGATAGTGACATACATCACCATCATAATCATTAATCTTTGCATCACCAATAGCATTGACTTTGGTATTATTACCATCACTATCATCAGCAGCAGCAACTGACATCCTGGGATTCCTCATGATAATCATCATCATTCACTGATATTCACCACCATCATCATCATCATCGTCAACCACTACTGTCATCATTACCATCAGATATGCCAAGACCATCATCATCATCATCATCATGCTCATCAGCAGCAACCGACATCCTGGGATTCCTCATGATAATCATCATCATTGATATTCACCACCATCATCATCATTATCGTCAACCACTACTGTCATCATTACCATCAGATATGCCAAGACCATCATCATCATCAGAACCAGCTCACAACACTATCATGGAGTGTTCAGTTTAGTTTCACAAGCGTCTGTTACATCACTGCTGAGAACCAATAGTCATGATAATTTTTGCTTCTACAGAACAATCTATCCAAAATCAAATTTGATTGTTCATAAGTCAATAAATTAGTCAAAGCATATGAACAGCAACCCACCCCCTCCCATATACACTTCTATTCCACCCCCATACCCTCCCCCCCCAGGTATTGACTGCTTGCCTAGGCCTTGATTTAAAGATACAAGAAAAGTTCAACACAAAAATATCAAAACCATGCTATCTTTCATTCTTTACGTGACATGTGTTTGAATAAAGTACTTAAATACCAGGTATTCTACTTCACACCCTCATCCAGCATTCCAAAACTCAAAAAATACTTGGCTACAAGTTCATGGAGCAAAATGTTTTGGACTCAGCTCAGCAATAGCAAAAATTTTGAATTCATCTCAAAGTTGCATGTAAGAGAAGTACTACTTCTGAGTTTTAGAAAGATGACCTTAGTGTTAATGTACAGGATTTTGCAGTTTGGATTCTACAACATTAATAATCCAAGAGGAATAAAATAATGGTAATTTTAAGGATTAGACATGAAAACTTATCAGAAGGAGTCATTCATTCTTCAGTGAGATATTAAAAAGGATAGACAGTCTGGCAATATTAGTAATATAAGTAGTAATTTTAAGTAAGTAATATAAGTAATATTATACAATGTCTAACAATAGCACAAGACATCCCTTCACAAGTCAACAATGTCATATTTGGTGTACACTATACTATTAATAGTAGTCTGGCACAAGATCAAAAGTGGTACTGAAAATTTAAATCATGCACCAAAAAAGTACTCTTTCCTGCTAAACACTACTTTTATTGCCAAAACAAACATAAAACATACTCGTCTTTGTTACAAGAACCTGTGTTGGTGTGATCTTATGCATCACAACCCACACCTCTTATAAACTGCAATCAACTGACCTTCCAACACAGAAACAAATAAGTCTCACATATTTTAGAAAACTGCAGCTTGTCAAAGGCAAGGCACCCAGCATGTTCCCCCAGTAGATTTGATCCTCAAATCTTGGTTACTGTGTAGTATGTTGAAGTTATATAATTGATTGAAAGTTCACACACAAAGTATTGGTATAATGAAATTGAGTATTTTCTAGATCAGTTGTGGAAATGTACATAAATTGTCTAAAACTACAGGTATGTCATTTGCAAACTTATTGCTTTACATTGCCAATAAACAATGACAAGAAGTTGTTCTACAGTATGTACACAACGAGTAACTTATTCTCATGGTGACAAGATTTCCAAAAAGATTTCCACTATTAACACTCTAACACTAGTAAACAAAGGATAGTTTTCAAATGATTAAGAAAAACATGGCATACCTATATTATGGCTGCAAAATGGAATTTAAAATATCTGTTAAAGCCATCGAATAGTGTGAGTGATATTGCTGGAGTGCTGTAATTTCACTAACATCACATTAATTTTGTGGTGTGATATACCTCATGTTTTTATATATTCATTCAAAATCTGTTCTATACCAACATGCAGAATCAATAGTTATAGCAGATTTACAGGCAGCTACTAGGATGAAGTTGAATCACACATTTATTTGAGCTGATTTCATAGTATAAATGCAAGCTAATCACTGTGTTATATCAAATTTACAGAAAACTAGAAAGGCTAGTCACTTTTTAGTCGTCCTCAATCAACGGTGTATTTTTTTTTTCAAGACAGGTTGAGTATATCTCTGTCGTTATCACTTATCTTAGTTACACCAAAGAGATACTTTCTCATGTTCACGTTTCATCCTCTTCCTTACTCGAGTTCTGAAATGAAAGAAAATTTGATGAATTAAATCTCTTGTTACATTGCCGACAGGCTGGTGCTGCACAATAGGACACAGGGTCCCCTTCAAGGTACATTGAACCAATTTTGAACCCCATAAAATCCCATACCCACACAATACTCAGCACACAAAAAAAATATTTAAGGCCAGACACTGAGGGTGGTCATGGCCAAGGTTTGTTTACGTCAACATTGGTTCTTTTATGTGGYCATCCAAGCCATGTAAAGGTCTAACCATTTGTAGTTGTTATTACAAAGGCAGCACCTTGTCCTCAGTTATTTTAAGACCCTGAGTGTTGGTCCAGCAGGGTCTCAAACCACAACCTCCTGCATGAAAGTCTGAAGCTCAAACACCTGAGCCAACTGGGTGGCAGTTAAACGTGATCTGATAAACAATACAAAAATAAGAAAGAAAGATAGACTCTGGAAATAACTAGTTGTTAGGCTGTAAACTGAAAGCCACTTACCTTCTGGTTTAAGTCCTTTTCTTTGCTCTTCTCATCAATAAGTTTATCAAGACATCTTTCAATAACATTTGATCTGAGAATGATGAAACATGGTGACTATTAACAAGATTGTAATATATGAAATGTGTTTTTGTCACTCGGTAAAGATCTATATGTTAAGTGTATGCTACATCGAGTGTATAAGAAGATTAAAAAATCTGCCTCAGTTGGGTTCTCGTAGGACTCGAACCACTGACCTCTCGTTTGCTAGACGACATCTCAACTGCTCGGCCACTGAGGCTTTCAAGATTGTAACAGGTCATGTTAATGATTATGATTGATGATATTAATCGTAACTGACACAATTTAGACAAAGTTAACCAATTATATGTATTATTTAGAATAAGAATGAATTCAAATGAAACAAATTAATAACAGACAAGTTTTGAAAATGGAGGATGCCAATTATGGACATTGTTGATTTTCATAGAGGGAGGAAAACTATAAGACCCATAAAAAATATATTAAAAAGGCTAGAATATTACATGGCTGCTTGGAGATACCAATTTTACCTTCTTATGTTGAGAATATAATACTCCTTCGTTGTGCTTACTCATGAGATATCACCTCAACACTTGAAGATAAAATGTGAATCTCTGTGCAGCCATCTAATATCCTCTATATATTTATGTAATGGTAGATTCAAGGAACTTGGAATATAAGCCTTGAAAATTTTTCTCATGTAGGACAATTATTTCTGGAACCAATTAAATAGTAAATATGTTGTGTTATGGTACTTACTTGGACTCAAGTCCACCTCCTGGTGGCAAACCTTCTATTTCTTCAGAAGACAGGCATGATATGGCATACCCTACCGTCATCTCTGATAAATCAAATCCACTTTCCTTTTCAATAACAGCTAAGAAAAAAACCCATATATAAGTATTTATTATATAGTTAGGATAGTACGTGGACAGTTATTGGTCAAGAATTGTGCTTTATTAGTGAATGGAGCACAGTACTGACGCCATCTACGCGGGCAACTGCTTTTATTTTTGTGTAAATAAATTCAATACCAAAATAAGATTAGCAACTATGTAATAAAACAGCATTTTCCATGCTCTAACACTAATGATGAACATGGGTTTCATTCAGTTTTAAAATGATAGTAGAAGGTCATGAACTAGCCTGGGAGACTATGTGAACATTTTACAAATTACTAAGCTTTAGTAAAAAATACACAGGTGATTATTGAAAATCTGGCGCACTGATTGGTCGAGAAACTCACACTATCACACCATAATCACCTCCAGTGATAATCCAAAATTGCGGCCAGTTGCTTTGTTGCTTTTCTGGGGAAAAATTGTCTTTTATCTTCTAAATTTTCTTTTTTTGAAAGAATTACCTGTGTATTTATACTAAAACAATTATTTGCTCTCGTCTCTGTAAATATTCCCCGATATTCACTTCGCCTTCAGCGAGTAATTGTTAAATAAATGGTAGTTTAAGCCAGAGAATCCTACTCATTCACCAGAGCATTCTCTAATTCCAACCCCATGATGATGATATTATTATGATGAGGACTATCAATTATTACCTGCTAATTTCTTCTCGATTTCAGCTTCTAGTTGTTCATCCTGGGAATCATAAAAAATGTTTAATAAATATTTTACATTAAC
>NW_022260720.1:349910-383449 GCF_009602425.1 Actinia tenebrosa | reverse complement strand
ACTCACTTGTTTGATGGCTTCTTCTGAAACCTTAGGTGATCCAGGTAACAAAAGGATAATGACACTCATGTTATCACGACTGCCCTAAAATAATAATAATTGTCAAACTCATTAATAATGCACGAGGAAAACACAACAGAAATCAGTGAAACACAAAGGAACTAACCTATACATTTAACCAGCAATCTACAGTATTCCTGTCCGTGTTGTATCCGATATACACCTCGAGTTTGTATATCTGATAGAACATGGCCAATCATACTGTATACTTATAAATGTTTATCACTCATGTCTATATAACATCCATCTAATGCAAACACTCTTCCAGATTCCGCTTAATTTGATATCCATTTTCTCTTTGTGTCAGTTTTTTTTATATGTGTTTTTTGTGTGACTTTAGATAATGTAAATAGTAATACATATACATAAATATAAATAGATAAACAGATAAATAAATAAATAATAAATAAATACATACATATATAATCATAGAAACTTAACAATATTGTAATATATTTATATTATATTATTATAATTTTTCCACCCATACTTTGTAAACTCAGTAATTAGTGTGATAAGTACGTATTGGATAGTCAAAGTGACTATCAATCAACTTGTATGATTTCAAATACTTCATCTTCTTTTAATAACAACCCATCTATAGATGCCAAGGTAATGTTCTAGAAGACTTCAAGAGTGTTTGAACAAGTTCCATTATCTATCATTTTTTTTGCTTTTGCTGCTAAGCTATACAAACAATTCAATGTACATTTAAGAAGCGAATTCAAAAGGCTGAAAAATAGAACACTAACTTGTTTGTAACCCAAATCCTTTTATCAACACCACAAGTTAAATAAAATAAAAAAAAATTAAGGGAAAATTATTAATATATTATACTAATATAAATAAAACCAATAACAAAAAATCAAGTCAATATCAAGAAGGTTGATCTGGCAGCTGGAAATATCCTTAGCACTATAAAGCTACTTTGGTTGCAGTCAAAAAAACGTAACTATCTATCCTGATACTGATTTTCACTTGCAATTAGAGTCAGAGTGTCAGAGTCAGAATGAGTGCCGGAAGCAGTGAAAACTGTTCGTCATAATAATTGTAAGCACAAGGAAGCTTCTGGCCCTTTCAATCTTGTTCCTAATGCCCTTCTAAATTTGACTCTGTTTTCCGGTTTTCACGTCATCATATCAAGCTGTTTCCAAATGGCTTGCAAGTGAAATACCATGCTTAATGATTTATGGAACAAAAGCATGAAACTGATTGTTGCTGCTGCATTAGGAATAAAATATGAAGAATAGCAGAAAATAATGTATTTGTGTGAAATATATAACAATCTTATGTTGTGTGATATGTCAAAAAAAAGCAACAAACCCATAAAAATGTACTAAAACTATATTAATTGTTAAAATCCTATTAAATTAATAGTACCATTTAGTTAGTACTTTTTAAGGGATTATTGCGTGTACTCTAGGGTAAAAACTTTGAGAGAAGAGAAATGTAGAGTAAATTTTAAGAGCCTACTCAACAACCACCACAAAGCAAGAACATGTTTCTGATGTTTAAGCAATTATATGCAGAGATACAATATATATATATACAAAACAGATATATTTTACACAAATCTAGAGAAAGCATGCAACAAAATGATATAGTACTAAAATAAATGAAAAGAACAAGCTGATGAAGTGATGAAGTCAGAGACAATTTTCAATTATAATGAATGATGAAGTGAATGTTAGTGAATGATTCATCAACAAAGCATTGCTTTTTGAAATAGAAAGCAGTTCAAAATCAGTCAAGAAAAAAGTTCAAAATCAATCAAGACTTTGAGTCTTAATTTGAAAGTTTGTTGCCACATGTACATGTAATATGTAGAACATTTTTGACCAAAAATATCTTTGCACTTTTGAGGTATGAAAACTTATTTATAACAGAATAATTTGTGTGTGTGTATTCAAGTACAGCTCCATTTTATTACTGTTTTTGACTATAAGCAGTAGACCGTCTAAAAAAATGTCCAAGTATAAACCTTATAAAACAGAAACACCAAGTGAAGATCAAATAACTATGTAAACTTCTTTAGTATGACATTACTTCAGCAAGAAGCATTTAAAATACTTTAAACTAACAATCAAGACTATCATATTGGAATATTTGTTGTTTACGTGTGTATTATTAAATCTAATGGCTTCAGAGACAGGAAATAATTTAATAAAAAGTACCTAACGCCACGTGATAGTGTTGTAACGCTTAAGGAAGTGATGCGATAGGGATTCTAAATACCTCAAGGATTTGATAGAAGGTGGGGAAACTGTTTTATTTCAAAGAATTTAAAAATAACAGTCATCAAAAACATGTTGGATCTTTTGCTAAAAAACTAATAAAGAGCAGTACATTATGGTTTTCCTTGGAAACTCAGTTATTTTTCTTTTTATCTAAAGAATATGAAGTTTCTTTAGAAAATACAATTGTTCCTCCCAAGAATAGTTATTCTTAGAAGCCACTGCATGTTGTAGAGTGTGACAAGAAACACGATACTCTGTCAATCMCAAAATACAGTAGACAAGGGCAAAAATATATACAGTGACACAGAAACAACATCATAATGTCATTATAATAAAAATGTGTTCTAAGAAAAGTGTATGTCATGACGGGATAAGGTTAAATGTTGGTTAAAAACAACAATTCCTAGAATAAATTTTTTAATTCAGCATAAAAAGWGTAGATTATATGACAGCACATTAATGTGTCTAAAAACAGCTAATGAATTATGCATGAGCTACGAGAAAAACTGAAATTAAGAAAAACTATTGGTGGTTTTCCTTTGATCTTCAACAGAAAAAGCACAAAATCAATTTGTGTGGGTATTAATTACTCTTTTATTACATGTATAACATGGAGAAAAGTGTGAGATGTGATAATTTATGCTTATTGTTTCAGATACATGTACATGTAGTTCTAAAAACCTGCACGTATCTGTGGAATATGTCGAAGAGTACTCATCATTACAGCTTACTTCAAGTAGTGTCATTTTGATTAAGGTATACAATAATCAATGAAGACAACAACTAGAGTACAAATTTGTACTTCCGAGATCATTTTACATGTGAAGGAATCGAATAATTGAGCAGACAAAGCAGCGAAGCATAGAGATTTTCAACCAAGCGAAATTCCTTACAACACATGCTTTATGCTCATAGCTATTTTTGGGGGGAAATAGGGGCTCGGAGAAAAAAGAAAAAAAAATTAGACGGTACAGGGCAGTAATTATAAAGTCAAATGAAAATACAAGTCAAATTAAAATAGCTTAGAGCTTTTGTGTGTAAGAGCAGTGGTATTAGAGTTAAGTTAGGTATGTTTTTAAAGGCAAAACGAGAAGCTGTCTGTAGGTGGGGATGGTCAAACCAGCCCACTACAGAAAAGTACTTATTGAGCACATTTAGAATCAAGAAAAGAGTTACTTACCTTCGCTAGGCATGTGTCGAGTAGTTCACAGCATATTTTCTCCAAGTCGTCAGTAACTTGGAGTCTAGAGCGAATGAAAGCACTAACTTCACAATTGGACATGACATCCCAAACCCCATCACAGGCAAGGACCACAAACTCATCGTGCTCGCCTCGACTTTGAAAATATACCTCGGGCTCTGGAGATACTAGCTGTGCTTTTGGATCACGACTTAAATCTAATTTGTACTCGAAATCCCCCAATGCTCTGGATACTGCTAGAGCTCCGTTAATGCGTTGAATCATAACGCTTCCACCAGCTTTTTCGATTCGATCTTTTTCGTTGGTATGACTTGGCTTATGATCGACCGTGTTGTACAACACTTCGCCATTGTGACACAAAATTCCTCTTGAATCCCCACAATTTGCAAATACGAAATACGTAGGTGTAACTATCAAAGTGACGGCTGTAGATCCACTCTTATCTTCCCCACTCTTCCAGTTTGGCAACTCTCTCATAGCAGCATCCATCTCCAAAAACCCATCACAGATCCCTTGTTCAAGAAGGTTCAAGTCAGGCGAGGAAGAATTCTCTTTGATAGCTGCTTGAAATTTCGTATTTTTTAAAATGAAGCTGTGAAGATTTTCAGCACAAAACCTACTAACATTAGCGCCTGCATGGCCATCAAAAACACCAAAATATGACCAGTCTTTTAGCTGTTCGGACAGAGATACTATCGACGAGTGTGCATCCTCCATTTCTACACGCCAGCCCTGCATGGCGGCAACTCCGTATCGTAACCCATTTCCCTCCCCTTTCCTCGTTTCCTTCTCAGTCTTTGGTTTGTCTAGAAAAGCTCCCATTTAAAAGATTAGTATGAAGATTCCCAAGTCTTGTCCAGTTTAAAACTACATTTGATTGTAAGCAATCCAGATTTTTCCACTCCTAAACGCTTTCAAACGGTTTGCAAGACTCGAACACAGGGACCCCAAATCACGCCATGTTGAGATGACGTAATCTTATACCCCAGGCCTTGCGCCACGGGTAGCTCATGAGGTAAGAAGGAACCGGAAATAATTATTAAGATGCTTTCAAAAAATTATGTTTCAAGGTTTTTCTTGCGTCTTTACTGTACGAACACCTTTTTAGGAAATTAAGCTACCCTTGACCTAAGTAGGGTGGATCTTGAATGGTTTCTTAATGGGACAGAAGGACACACAGACACAAAAAACTTAGTGTACCGTTTCACTTTTCATTTCCCGACCAATAACTCACGATGTTGATTGATTCAGGATTATTTTCGATTATTTGGTAATCACCTTAAAATAACTTTAAACACAGGCAGCCCAAACAAGGTTCCTGTGTATGGTTTATAAGGGAATGCATGGGAGTTATGATTAAGGTCATGAAAATAAAATGTTTCACTCAACAATTTGCCTCAAAACTTGCTGCAGTCGTTGCTTTTACTTTGTTCAGTCTTCTGGCGAAGTTTCAGCGCGATTTGAGGCCGTTTAGTGGGTTTTTCCATTATTTAGGTAGAGAAGAGCGGATTTTGAAAAGAAAAGACTCATTCCAGATTTTTCAAATATATTTATTGCATTTAAATCAAACCTCTGAAGGAAATATACAATATTTGGTTAAGGTATCAACATTTAATTTTTTAAAAGACGTTTTTAAGCTGTGCATGAGTTAATTATTCGCGTGAATCAGAATACTTTTGCAGAATACTTTTATTCTTTTACTACGCATTGTCTATGTTATGTAATTATATATGTGAAAGTTTATTTACGCAGTATAGCATTTTTCAAGATCAGTTAAAACAGCATAGGTTTAATAAGCCCGAGTAAATGTTATCTGAGTGGTAATGTAAAAGCCTGCCTGACACACGATGCAACTATTGCACGCGCGTTTCCGGGCCTCAACTCTCAAGTGGCTTCTGAAGACAATTTAAGCATTTTCATTGGATATCGATGAGATTTCAATTTTCCGCTTTTTGATTGGCTAAAGCGAAATTAAGCGTTTGTTTATCCAATTAGGAAACTGCGCTTAAATGATATATTTTGTTTTCCTGAATGCATCAATGGCTGTTGAATATTTTGATTGGCTATAGAAAGTAATTCACATTTCATTCATTGTCACATGGTCAAGAGCAAAAAATGCGCAAAACACTATCGCAATAAATTAATGAATATTTTTTAATTTAGCAGGATTTCATTGACGCAATAAATTTCCCACTCGAAGTGATAATCCAGAAGCGCTTGTTGGAAAAGTACGTTTTGTCCAGTTTTTTGTAGTAAGTTTTACGACCATCTTGTCCATAGCAAATATAGAAGTTCTCCATAAAATGTTCTGGTCCTGTGGGTGAATTTAGCTTTTCTGTGAATACGTCAACTCCCCTGTAAGTTGAGTGTGACATGTAGTGTTCGTGATATTGTTGGAACATGGGTGTGTCCCAGGTAAGGGTAACACTGCACAATACAAATACGGCTAAGAGGCCATACAGATACAATGATGTGGAGGAATTCATGGACAGCTTGGCCGGTGGCGCCCTGTTGGAGTTGGATGCCAGAATTGCAACTGAAAATGGGAAATGATAAAAAGTTAGATAAATTAAATTTTAAATCTGATTATCGTGTTTCAAAATTAAATAAACAATAGATCCAGTTTTTAGATTCATTTTTTGTTGTGGACATTTCAGACCATGTGCATGATGCCACTCTGTGGATGATGGGAAGGATTTAATGAGGTCGCGGTGCATCTCTCTCCTTCCCAAAAGCCATCGCGAGCATTAAAAAAGCTTGAGTAACGACTGGGACGAGCCTGTGAAACGAAAGGAGGGATGGAAGGAGTAGGGTGTGCGAGGAGATAGAATGGAGGGATAGAGAGAGGAGGGAGAAAGGGAGGGATGGACGGGTATTATAGAAAAGCTGTGTAAAAATAGCGTTTCACAATATTTCCTCCAGTTTTAGAAAATGCATTGGAAAGATTCATGTATCTTACTAAATGCATCTGAGGCAGTGCTCACCTTCTTATATATAAATATATAAATGAGGAAACGATATTTTGTCCTTTAAAATTATTTTAGCGGGAAACTGTGTGCCGTACTAGTGCATGATATGATTGTTCAGATGCAGACAGACTGTACGTAAGCTCTTTTCAAACTAATCTTAAAGTTAATCTGTCTGGATAACCTTTTCTACGGAACCAAGTACAGGTTGGGTGCATGGGGCATTAGGTTTTCAGTGCATTTATTAACCGAGTACTAATATAATATTAGTATTTACTTAGCCTTTATCGCTCTATACAATACATTAGAGTTTATGAGTGCAATAGTGTGAGCCCTGCAGAGCCGAAACAAGAGTATAAACGAAAAAACTTAAGATTTTATTTTATTTTTCTAGACTTAAAGCGACACGAGGATAACAACAAACTATTATGTTTTAAAAATCGTCGCCTAGGGCTACAATAAAGGAGAAAGTGTCGAGATACCGTTCTATTCATATTCATTCATTTTTTAATATTTTTAGACTAAATTTCCCAAAAATCGGATGAAATGAACTCCAACCCTTTAATTTCTCTAGTTTACTAACTGGAATTAATGCTTTCTAACTCTTTTTAATTATTTACGAGATCGTTGACTTTCTTGGGTTCCTTTTCTTTCGATTCAGTATGATATATTGTGTAAAGGGTATATCCAACAAAAACATACTCTCGCACGAAGCAAACACCAGCGAAATATCCCACTTCTAAGTTTGTATGATAATACAACACGGTATAACATGTCAAAATGAAAACGCACCTGTCATAACTGAATCGCTTAGTATTTGCGCATAACCTCAAAAGGAATCAGTCACTAAGAATGGGAAGAACTTAGTCCCACAGCACAAACTTACCTTTGAATCTAAACTCACCGTTTTTGTCTCTGTATTTCGCGAGTATAATACGAGAGTCAATGAAGAATCGTTTTGTCATGTCTTTAACGCCAAAAGTATTGTCCTAAAAATACTGACCTTTCCACTACTTATAGTTGACGTTGCGATTAAGTTTCTGCTTCGCAAAATAACGGAAAATTCACATTTTTTCAGTTCTTTGTTTGTAGGGATTCAAAGCCACTCGCTGGTAGAGTTCTTTAGAATTTTCTAGTTAGTTTTTATCGAGGTTTATTTGCTCCCCAATAGCATTGCATCTAAAATTGAGTCTGAATGATGCTTTAAATTACTAGAGGTGATATTCGCATGTGATTGGTTGGTAGACGACCGAAGAACTGTGAGCCTCCCAGCATGGCGCCAAAACATCCTGACTTCCTTAGTACACCTGTCTTCATAATTAATCGACTGGATATTCAAACCAAGCGAAATTATGGCTTACTATAAGCTAGAAATTAAACACATTATGCAAGAGAGTATACTGAATAAGCTTATTACGCTCTCTTGATTAATGTTGAAATTAATTGTCATGAAACAGAGAAGCAAATCGTGAACTAACAAGAAACGATACAAAGAAGGGAAACAAAGAAAGGGAAAGCGAGGGAAAAAAGGAAAGATAGAATTAGTATGTTCTTCAGAAATATCACAATAAATGTCAATATTGATTTCGTTTATCAGAAGTACAAATTATTTTTTATACAAATCATTGGACAAACATGTATAAATGCTACTGAATTATTCAAATGCTAATTTTTGTAGACAATAAAGGATTTTCTTAATGTTGGTACCTTGGCACTGTGGGGAAATAGGAAGGGCAAAAAACGAAACAGGAGAAAAAAATATGGAAAGAAAGACTGGAAAAAAGAAAGAAAGAAAGAAAGAAAGAAAGAAAGAAAGAATGAAAGAAGGAGAGAAAGAAAGATGACTGTAAGAGTTTTAAGAAATACTCAGTTTTTAGTTGTGATAAAACAGCAAAAAAAGGAACAAAGAAACAAACATCCAAATAAAGACAAAAAGATAAACAAAATACCCCGCCAATATATAGATTAATGGCTAAACATTTTCTGAGATAAAATACACTGTTAGCCAGTTTATATCATAAGGAACAATAAATGCTATTGTTATGTAAAATACCAAACATAGTCAAAATTGAAAAATCTATTCTATAAATGTTGCTTGGCATATTCTCATAATAAATACAACATTTCTGCAACTCTTCAAGATAATCTTGGCTTGTCCTGACTTCTATTGGTAGACTCTTGGCCTGTTAATTGTAACACTGGAATGTAACCACATGTTTGTCACATGTGGCCAGATATGGAAAATGAGACGTAATTATTTGCTCTAAATTTTCTTTATCTTTTGATTATGTTTTTGGTTTCTTTGGTACAGGTGCATAAGAATTGTTCTTGCCTAAATCTGTACTTGAACTGTTATCATTTCCATCATCATCATTATCATCATCATCACTGTTCTCATCATCATCTTCATTATCTACATCAATATCTGCAACACAAAATCAGTCAATCAATTTTTTCATTTATCAGGGGGGGAGACAGGATATTTTGCTATTATATATCTTGGGAAATTGGACGAAGTAATTTTTTCAGAATCATAGTGCCTGATTGCAGGGAGAATGCTGTCCATGGATTGTGGAAATTCCCCCCCCCCCCCCCCCCTCCCTCCTTCCACAGACCCCATCCAGAATGCCTGCTCAAACAATCATTTAAACTATAAATCCACAATTTTAATCCATCCTCCCCCTCCACTACGATCTTGCAATAAATAATGAATTGGATTATACATAACCGTTCGACCCTACCTTTAGTTGTCTTGCTACTTGAGTTTGTAGAAGTGTTTCTCTCAGCTTCAACTATCTCTGTTAAAGCTTCATTCACCTGCTTTTGAACTTTCATTAAAGAACCAATTAAAGCATCTAAATTTGTTTTATTTGTACTTGTTTCTTTCATAATGCTTTCTTTAAAGACCTTCATTTCTCCATTTCTTTTACACAGATTTGCTTTGACTTCGTCCGCCATGTTGGTTTTCGAATGTAGGACCCAGATTGCTCTCGTCCTCTAGCGGAACGCCTATCAAATATTGCAGATATTGCCTCGCTTCTTTAGGAAGTTTATGAAATATAAATCAGCTGTACCTTACACAAACGTTTAGATGCCATGAAGATAGGTATAAAGTGTTTTATTTCTGAGTTTCGTTACTTCCGGGTTTTTTCTTAAGAGAATGGCGTCCACAAAAGTCGAAGAACAAATGGTGATATCCTGGTCTTGGTTTGAAAAGTGGGGTCAACACCAGCGGTCAAAATTCATGGATTATTTAGTGACAAAGGTTGTTCCACAGCAAGTATGCTCATTATATGATGCAATGGAGACTCTCAATTTAGAAAACAATAGTCAAGACGTGTTTCAGTGTCAGCTAAGGATGTTGGACAAGTGGTTTAGGACCTGGACAGATGTGGACAAAAACCGGTTTGTGGATGGACTAGAGGAAAGGGATTATCAGATGACACAGTATTTTCATGAGAAAGTAGAACAGACTGCACAAGAACCATGAAATTTGAAACTTCGTCTTGATAAACAGTTACTCGCTCTGTTTGTTTTTCATGATGAGCCAAAAGCTTGGATATTAGATGATATATACTTAGAGGAAGCATTGATCCATTGAAATTACTGACTTGGGTAAAATGATGGTGGTGTTATGTTTGGCACTAAGATTGGGGGCTAGGCATATACTTTCTCTTTCCTGGCTGCCCCAGCTCTTAATACATGTATTTACAGTAGTCATTCAAAATCTTTAATACTTTTTATAGACCTTTGTAGCAATCTAACAGTGTAATAGACCTATTACTGGTCACGCAATGATGGTTTCAAGTCGAGGTTGAACTTGATAAATAAAAGAATCAAGTTCAGTCTTGACTTCAAACCATTGTTTCGTGGTCAGTCCAGCGTATCCGGGATAGGTCTATTAGATAGTCTCAGTTGATGTAATATATGAAAAGAATAAAAAATACATAACATATAAAAAGATATACAAAGACAATAGATCACCATGGAAGTCAATAATACACTACATCAACTGATGACGCATCACGAATGAAACAAAAAAAATAGTCACAAGAAATAAATTTGGATTGTTTTTGTTGTCAAAGTGCTCCTGATCCTGTATGATTGAAAAAGTATATTGAGAATAAACAAAGCTGTCACTGATGAAATGCAAGGCTTTCCTGGGTGGGGCAAATATCAGTTGCAATATGTGCATCTTTTAGAGCTTAGATTTGTATTCTTCAATGTCACTAAGGATTAATCAAATTCAACCCTAATATTTGCCCAAACTGGGAAAGAGTTGCCTACAAAACATTTTGAGGATGTTTGTAGTACATCTTCATTTTCCATTTGTGTTTCATTCCATTTCAATAAGAATAGAAAATAATAGCACTGGAGTCTTTGCATCTGGATCCCATTTGTTCTTCACACATTCTCCCATATACAGGCAAGACCTATTCATTTCTTTGATGACATTTCATCAAGATCAGTTCTTCCCTTGACCTGCCATATTGGAGCATCTAGTTTTGTGTTTTCTGCTAGTACTTTAAACATCTCTGCATTTCGTCTTTCAACTTCTGCCATTCTTTGTGGATCGACTTGGTCCTTTGGTAATCTCTACAATAAACATTTATCAAAAACAAAATTGTGAACTTGCTTTAGGGTTGGTTATATATGGATGCTCCTGAGGCGAAGGGAATTAATGGATGCACCATGATAGTATTGAGATGACAAGAATTTATTACATTTATTTACAGTGTTGAGAGAGATTATAATTTCTGAATCTGGATTATTTTGAGCCTAACTCAAGGGGGTAGGGGAAGGGAGAGGAACTGTAAATGTTCCAGGATAAACACTACTGAAAGCTAGCCATGGTACCAAATAACATTAATCATTTATGAGAGTTGCCTTAAAGCTAAGTGAAATTATTATTTCAAGCTTTCATCGGAAAATTAAAAAATATATATATTCAAGGTGTAAAAGTTGGGGTATTTTATATGTTATGTAATACAAACGTCCAAAATTGTGAATACTTTACAGAAAAAAAACACACAACAGTCTTACCTTTAACATAGTCTCTTTATCTGGTGTTGTAACTCTCATCAACAAGTATCCGGTTCCCATGATTGCCACAGAAACACCGCCAGCAAAAAGATACCTCAGTGTATTGGACGCCATCTTGAATGATATACCAGTTACCAGAGGTCCACAGGAAACCCAAACAATGTGTAAGCCTGTCTATGAATATTAGATATATGATAAATTTTTTAACTAAACAATTTGTTAGAGAATTTGTTCCAGTTTTCGTAGCTTGTAAAATCTTCTGGTAAAGTTTCAGCGACATTTAAGGCCGTTTAGTGGGTTTTAAACGGAATCATGTTTTGGGCTTCCTGTTGACGTAAGGAACGCCTGGCGTATTTTCGAGGATAGTGCACGCAGACGTTCAATGTGACTGAGTATTGTGGAGCTCGGCGAAAAAAAGATGGCTTTGTCACAGGAAGATGTGAATGCTGCTTTGAGTACTCCAGATCCTAGCACTAATGATTTTATTTTCCAGCAGACTATGTTCCGTGTAAAGGATCCCAAAGCCTCGCTTGATTTTTATTCCCGCATTCTTGGAATGAGGTACCTTTGCGCTGATCAGCTGTTTGATTCTCATCCACTACCAGAATCCTTCATTAGTTTTCTTGTTAAATTAACTGAAGGCGGGATGAATTCATTTTTATTTCCTTTATTCCTGAACAGGTTATTGACCAAATATGACTTTCCTGAAATGAAGTTTTCATTGTTCTTCATGGGCTTTGAGAAGGAAGAGGATATGCCAAGTGACCCACTTGAAAGAACAAAATGGGCATTTACGAGGAAAGCCACTCTGGAGCTTACGCAGTATGTCAAAATTTCCTCATTTGCTAATCCAAAAGTTTAATCAGAGGGGGCTTAGATTTGAGAATGTAATATAAACTAGAATAGCCTGTATTTTTTTAAGGACTGGAGGGGGGGGGGGGGGCTTAGACACATTAGCAAGAAATGGGGAAGCTTAAGACCCCCCCCCCCCTTCCGGCCAACTCCAGTGACTCCTTCTCCACTGTCTCTGATACTGAAGTCTCTAGAGTCTTGCATCTTGCATGGCAGAAAGAGTATAGAAACCCCAAACTCCCTACCCCCAAGACTTGGACTCTAGATCTCCCCCAGCCATTTAAGATGAATGTCAAAGAAGGTACAGTTGTTTCCTTCTTTTGGGATTCCATGTTCTGTTTTAAAGAAAGATTAACATTGTATGTCAATTTATCTTTCATGATTGCCATCTAGATACTAATGGTATATGTCTGTTTACTATTTTTAGTAACTGGGGAACAGAAAATGATCCAAATGCATCATATCACAATGGGAACACTGAACCTAAAGGATTTGGTATGTGCCTCTAGCATGCTGGCAGAATAAACCTGTTGAAATCAGCAGGGAATAGCAATATAACAAGGGACCACAACCTGATTTGCCAAACTGTAAGGAAGGAGGGATTGTGGTGGGGAAAATGCTAAGTGAAGAGTCATCAAAACATTCCCTGTTTGAACTATGATAATGTTCATCATTTTGTTTTTTAATTTAATAGCTATTTTATACTTTATTGTTTTGCATTAAAAGCCAAAATGTTCATTGTTGCATGTGATCAACAGGTCATATAGGTGTAGTTGTTCCTGATGTTGACAAGGCCTGCGAGAGATTTGATCAGCTTGGGGTGCAGTTTGTCAAGAAACCAAATGATGGTATGATCAATGCTTTAATATCAAAGATATAACCTTAGTTTGATATCTCTTCAAAACTTACAGAGCCACTAGGTACTTTCTTTCATCTTGGGTGATGGTAATGATAGTGCACTTGCTTTTCCCTCTTGGGTGTTTGGTTCAATTCCTGGACTTTCCATCACATGCAAATAGTATTTGTTAGCTAGGTCTCTCCATTGATCTTTCTCCAGGTTCTTATCCCTCTGCAAAACCTAAGACCCAGTGGTTCTTTCAGAGTGTCAATAAAGTTTAATTTTGAATAATGAGCAACATAACAGCCCTGTTATCCAGTAAATGGTTGACTTTTCTTGTCAAATTTTTCTTCATAGGGAAGATGAAAGGACTTGCATTTATCAAGGACCCAGACGGCTACTGGATTGAAATTCTTAATGCAGATAACATGACAAAAATTTGCCCCTAAATGATGTGCTCTGGTTAATGTCTGCAGAAATGTTGTTTTTGTAGTTATTTTCTAGTAAATGAAGAATTAGTTATGCCAAAATTTGTAACTTTTGTTTTGTAGTATGGTAAAAACTATGAAATAGTATGGATATGTTGTGCCATGAATGTACAACAATGAACCTAAAGCTGATATATATGTTATTATTGTCTGGCATTTAACAATAAAATTATATTTTCTGCAGTTATAAAAAAAAAACGATTTTCCATTTTATTGGATACTTAGAGCTTTAGCATGGAGAGGATTTCATTTATTTTTGAAATATTTGAGATTCTATCTTTCGTACATTACTATATACATTGTACTTATTCTACAAGTAATTTTTAAACAAAACAAAACAATGTGACTAACAGCATGACAATGAACATAATAAATAATGATAATATTCAGTGAAAACATAATTTTGTATTAATTAATCTTGTATAGTAGCTCAACTTGTTGCACAATGCAACTTTTACCTAAAACGTCTGACAATTTGACTTCACAAATATAACAATCTTAGATCTATAATTGAAACATTCTAAAGCTACTTTTTTGGATAGCTTCATGGAATGAAAGCTTTCACTGAATTGTGCAACATTTTGCACTAAATTTATATTTTTTGCCAATTAAAAATATATACTATCAAGTTGAATTACCTAAACACAGAAGGTAATAAAGGTCTTTACTCCTATGTATGCTTATCATTAATAATATCCCTTATTCTGTAGACCACACTAGTTTAGGTAACATCCAATAAAATAAACAAGAAATAATACTCAAGAGAATGAAGTTAAAAAATAAATTTCAATAGGACATTTGCTTTATGGTTTCATTAACTACAATGACCAGAATTGATGGTTTTCATGGCGGCCATGTTGGAGGAACTTAACAAAAGAATTGCCAATGAATACTTTTGTTATATCCTCCAACATGAACGCCATGTCTTGTTATTTAATTCTCTTGGGAATGGTTGAAAACCATCAATACCTTGCACACTTTCTTTTGTTCAGTTAATTAGCACCAATTATTAATTACTATTCTCATTAGGGAATACCAATTTGAATAAGAAAGAACATTCTTGAAGCATTTTGTTTGAGGTAGTCAAATGATGCCATCATGCCAATAATACCCTATTTCAAACTGTAAGTTTGCCATGCCCTGATCAGTCCAGAGCTTGTAATAATTGTTTTAGTGTATCAATAAAATTATCCATACCCTCCCACAGAGCGAATTTTTAAAAGTCTCCCCCGTTCCACTTACTCCCAGAAATTCAAATTTTCTTCCATACAAACTTTGTAATTTTGTTCTTTCTCTGACCCCTCCTAATTCCTCTCTGTGTTTTAGTTGAGTTTACTAGGTGGTGCATAGGGAACAGTTAATGGACTATCTGTATACTTTTGAGAAGGTTTTGCAGGGTAACCAGAACCTATACTATTCATATTAACAGTATAAGGGTTTTCCGCATTATGTGAATGTGAATGGGAATGTGAATGGGAATGTGAATGGGAATGAGAAGGGGGATTTGGAATCTTTGGTAAACTGGGTGCACGTGGAAATGAGGATGGGAGGGTTGCTAGTTTGGTTCCACTGCTAGATCGTATCCAATCATCTTTAAAAACTTGAACTGTTAGATATGTTACATATGTTGATAACTTGTTAGTTACATGAGCAAGAACCATTTGTTCACTGGCATCTCTTCGAATTCGAACATGAAGTGAACCAGCCTAGAAAGAAAATGAAACAAAAGGTCTTTAGCAAACCATTTGATTGCACATAATGTCATTCTACCGGATTTTTCATCAGATTACAGTTTTAAGGCTTAACAAATCCTGCTATAGAGGATGATTGGCCTGGACTGTGGGCCTTATGAGAGAGACATGAATTTAATCTACTCTAAATAACAAGAAAGAAATATGTAGCTAATTCAACAGAGGTAATAAATTAAGGTGAAGGATTAGGATAAGACCAACACTAGGAAATATCTTTGCGCCAGAATAAAATATGCTATGGGAATATTTTACCATCTTGTTAAAGGACACTGTCCAAAAATGTTCATTCCTAAATTCTAAAACTCCATCCAAAGTTGAAGCCTAGAAAAAAATAAAAACATTTGTTAAGAAAATGATTTGGCTGAGACATTCAGAATAGATAAGCATCATTGCTGTGCCATACCTCACGCAGACACTTGTCTATTTGGCTCATAATATCTGTTGGGCAAGTCTAAAGAAAATATTGTACATCTGGTTAACAACGAGCATTGATAACAATATGCCAAGTATAGAAAAATACATACCTGTAAAAGAACTTGTCCACTGTAGATACTAAGAGGTAACATTGTCGCCCAAATAACTGTTGTCATCACTATAGCACACAAGCTGTCTGAGGTGTATGTTTTACTGGAACAAGAAAAAGATCAATTTAATGGTATTCTTGTGTGTAGGATGAATATTGATACAGTTTGTCATTTCAAGTAAAAGTTTGTTCCCATTAATCATGATATTCTAAGGAATATAATTATTGTTTTATCATTAAAGGTAGATGATTGTTGTACTTACTTGTAGTCAATACAAGCATCTGTTATGAGTACGCATGCAGCACCTGCTATCCCTAATAATGCTACTGGATTGAACTTTTGAATGAGAACTTTACCAAGAAATGGGGAAATTCCACAAATGCTGGAATGAAAAAAAATAGAACTTGTAAGAAAGCAAAACATACTGTGAAAATCTTATGTACAAAATGTTAATAGTCAAAAGCCTATCTTCTTCCTACCAAGAGGGAAAGGGGAAATGAGAAGGAACAGGGAGAGGAAAAGAGAACAAAAGGAAATAATGAAAAAAGGAAAGTGGAATGGGAAAGGGAAAAAAAGGAAATGAAAAGACAAAAAAGAAAAAAAGGAGGGAAAAGAAAATGGAAAATAGCAAGTAAAGGGAAAGGGAGAGGGAAAGGGAGAGGGAAAGGGAGAGGGAAAGGGAGAGGGAAAGGGGAAAAAAGGAAATGAAAAGGGAAAAGAGAACAGGGAAGGGAAAAGAGGGAATGCAAAGGTGAATGGGAAAGTTACGTTAGTGTCAATTTACAGGGTGTGGTATCGTTAGGTTTAAAATGATCATGATTATTTTTGAAGTCTGTGAAAGCATTGAAGGTTACTATAGTACAGTAAGTTTCATCATTGAATATGGAACATGTGCCGATAGAGTACTCACTTGTGACCAAGATCTATCACAGCATCCTGAAGCCAATTGGATGTAGCAGCTAATGCAATGAAAAAAATAATATACAAGAAAATGATAATTTTCTCCCTGTTACAGGCTAAATACTATGGCTGGTCAGTCATGACGACTGGACAAATTAGTCTTAGCTTGGTAATATCATGATCATTTCTGTCTCAAGGTTACTGTTCAAAATGGCTGCAAGGCAAAGATTTGTCCAGACAAGTTCAAATTCTGGCTGGACATTGTCCAATGACCAGCTGTCATGTTAAGCCCTGGTATTACCATTGCCATAGCTATATACCATTCTTACTTCAATGTCATTGTGCAACAAATGTTGGACTATTGTCAGTGGAAATAGTCTACTATATCTACTCACTTAGGATACACATACAAAGATAAAAAATGCAACGTGACAAGTTACCTTTCGAAACTTCATTCAGTGCCTTATTACCAGCCATAAACGTAACAAGAAGATGTAGAAAGAGACCAGCAATGGCAAGGACAAATAAACTGTCACTGAAAAATAAAATATATAAAATCCTCGTAAATGTGTCCATCACATACATGAACATGTTAACAATGTGCAGTTAGTTTACCAGAAAATATCAATACCACCATAGATGAGATGTGTTACCATGTTGAGCAATCCCAACAGTGCCTAGGTTTAATCAAGGTGAATGCCCACATTTAAACGGAATTTTTATTTTTGTGGAGAGAGGAAAACTGGAGGATTGATAGAAAAATCCTTACAGCACAGGATATGAGGGTGATGGGCTTAAGTAAGTATCTACAGGAGAAAATAAACAACAAATGATTTTGCTCATGAATGCTGTATTGATAATAATTGGTACAAAGTTTCAAAACCATGACTACCCCTGTCAATGTTAGGTCACTGATAGATGCCAACAACCAATTTTTTTTTTTTTAATTTATTTTTTTACATTTTTACATTTTTACTGCCAACAACCTATGCTTCTCTCAATTCCTGGAGTAATGGAGATCTGGTCTATTAAAGGGGAGACAGATTTTTATGGAACACTAATTATTAATCATTTATCTAAGGTCTAATGAACACTTACGTTGTTACTTCAGCAGGCATCAATAACCTTTCAATACTAAATTGAAAAACAAAAGAGGAAAATAAATAAAAATGCCAATACTCCAGTTTCAAAAACTCTTTGCTCAGCCTTAGTCTAAGTTGTGCATTATAATATTCAGCTATTCAACCATAGCCTGTGGAATCAACTCGTATTGTACCATAGTACGTACATTCCTTACTATACAATGGACCTTAATGAAAGAAAAGAAAACATTTGTACACAATCGAGGCTACATGTAAGATTGAGTAAATGCGAACTGGAAATGGGAGTATTAGTATTCAGAAATTCAAAAAACAGTTGAATATAAAGCAATACCTTTCTTTGAAAATAAATAGTGCTCCAAACATTGTTAACATTGTAGAGGAAAAAACTGAAAGCACTTCATATCTTTCAAATCTGTTGAATGTAAAGAAGGTGAAATACTAACAGTGAAATGAAATTGGATTATAAGGATAAAGAATATTAAAAAGTGAATCTTAATTACTG
Organism: Actinia tenebrosa; assembly: GCF_009602425.1. Next base: position 364,984 of record NW_022260720.1, on the reverse strand, counting down.
GTGAATATTGGTAAAGAAAGAAATGATAAAAAAGGGAATAACAGGAGTGAAAAGGAAAAACATTTCCCCCATTATCATCAACATATTATAATTATCATCATTATCTTCATCACTGTCACTATCAACATCACTGCTGCTATCACCATCATCATATCATCACCATCTTCATCACCATTTAAACCAGTATCAGCATTATCATCATCATCACCATTATCAAGATCATTTTAATTATCATCCCCATCCCCATCACCATCATCATCGACTCAGTCTAAAAGGAACTTCTCTCCCTTTTTTCTTTTCATTTCCTTCCATTTGGGATCTTAGGGGGAAAAAATTTGGTGTTGAATGGCAACTTTTTTATTGTATCTTTCTTACCCATAGGAAAATGACTTTGTTGGTTTTTGCAGCGAAACCCACAGAGACAGAAGACATGTAGCCAAACTAAAATAGAAAACAACGACATGAAAAATGTTTTTTTTAAAACACTTGGAACTCGGAAATAATGCAGTATTAGTAATAACATTCTCACCTCAATAAATCAAATATTGTTAAATAACTAAATGCCATCAAAGCTGAAAAAATTGAAAACCTGGTTATCAATTTGAAAAGATATAAATAGAAAAAGGGTCCTCAAATAAATGATCGAGGAAATGCATACGATTCTCTGTTGTCCAGACTTTCATTGCTGGTTGCAAAAACGCTCGAGGCTATTGAAACAATGATGGATGCAGCTTGGGTTTGTGTGTGTGTTTTTTTGACAATTAAAACATAGAGTATCTAGTTTAAGAAAAAATGCAATCAGCATGAACAATGGAAATGGCACATTACTATTGATATTAACACTGCAAGTGGGATAGTTGTCAGTACTCTAATAGACAATAGACATCTGAAGGGCATAATGTTTTCCCATTTCAGTTCTCTTGACAATTAGATCTTAGTTTGAGTTGTGTCCATATTCATGTGTCTAGTCAATGATGTGCAACCATTACAACAAGTAAGGACCCTTTAGTGAACCACAAGTGGTGTGAAATGGGAAAACATAATGCCCAAGGTAAAGAGGTCTACTATATAAGTCAGAAAGCTAATCAACAAAGCAAAGCTTTGAAAGACTGTTTTACATCATATATTTAATCATGGTATAATTATTACCTAAGCTATTTGTTGATCCACTATACACAAATAAAGTAAATGTTAAAACCAAATTCAATAGGAATAACCAGAAGATCTTCCAACCCTAAAACAAAAAATAAGAATGAGAACTACAGTAGGACAGGTATTAAATACAAAATACAGGCATACTACGTAATTTAGGAAATAGTAATTCAAAAAAATCTTACTTGTTTTTCAGCTAAGATTGTTTTGAGCTCCTTTCTGACAACATTCATTAATTTATATGTTCTTTTTGGAAATGGTTTAATAATACTCTGAAACAATATAAAATACTTTACATTAGTATTGTCTGTTTTCAAGAATATACAGGTTGACGTCTTGCACTATATTCATGCCGATGAGCCAAACGATAGAAGATATTATGATGCATGCAAATGAGATGCAATGAGACAAGCATTGTATCAACTGGATAGCCTTACTCTTACGATTGATTTATCATTGTGGGGTTCAACTCACTGTGATAACAGCTATTGTTTTTGTCTACGCTAGTGGAGATACTAAATGAATGAACAAGAAGTGAGAGGTGGAAGAGAAAGAACTCACAAAAAATTTGAGTTCCAGATGGGATTTGAACCAATGACCTTCTGTAATCTAGTCAGACACTCTAACCACTCTTTGAGCCACTGGAAACTCTAATGGTAAGCTATGGTCATCCATGGGTTAGACCACATGTATAATAGCTTACATATTATGTACTATAACCACTATACTGCTACTTTTTCTGTATATATTTTTTAAAGCCAATATCCAACCATTAAATCAATACATAATCTACCATTTGTTTAATTATTCATTTTATATAGGTAGATTATTAATCAGCTGAGGATTATTATATAGTTCCCATAAGCCGGTCATCACTAGAAAAGTTCTGTATTACTCTAAACTTACTGATAGTGGTTTGTTATTTGTTTCTTGGGATCCTCTCTGCCTTAGGTTTTGTTCTGTAAAACGAAGAATGTGAGTATGAAGAAGTCAGTCAGATATTGACACAAATGTGGAGCTAGCCCCAATAACTCTATCAGCTGTTTTATTCTTAGAAACATTTTGCAAAATTCTGAACTAAAATAAATGAATGACCTAGCAGTTGTTGTTAACCAAGATGATAAATAGATAAATAAATAATAATATAAATAGATAAGATAACAAAATACAGAATAATTCATCACATTTATGAAGAATTACGAAAATGAATAAGTATGGTTATTAATATAATAGTCTATTGAAACAAAATTTAAAAGGTTAATAGTTATTATATTAATTTTTGTACAATATTTATAGCTTTGATGGTTATTTGTACTGCATAAAATTTAAGTAGACAGTATTTGTACAAAGGTAACCAACTTTTCAATTAAGGATACATATGAATCTTTAATCAAAACATATTAGCTGCGCAATAACATAATTTATTGTTTTTATTCCATTACCTTGTTCATTAATATCTTTTTCATTAATATCAATATTTACTTGTCCGGCTAATGCCTTCTTGTTGGGAACATAACGAAGAAATCTTCCTGTATTCTCAGTGCTTGGTAGACCATTCACATTGCTACTATTGTACGAATAAACACCCAATTCAGAGCATTCTGACGCTGAACTTGGGTAAAATCCTGTACCATGTGGCTCTTGGTGAGCATGGCTATGTCCATGATCCATTTTTGTGGTTAGAATATTGAAATAAGGAGTAGAATTTTGCGTTTTAAATGAGAAATAGTAGTTCGGCTTTTTTCAATTCGGTGCCATTTTGAAAATTGAGCCCGCGAAGAGGACACGTACGTACTAGTGCCAGTCCTAAACGGTTAGAGTGGTGAAATGAACCAACATTTTCATATAGACTCTGCACTTTGTAGGTTACACTATATGTGTTAAGTATTTTATAGGTGATGAGGCTGAGTGCTAAGGGTAAATGGTTTATCCTCAGAGCTGTGATTGTTGGTGAAGTGGCAGCATTCTTAGCCTCGTTTAGGGTATGGCACAAGATGAATACTGATCAAGGTACATAGACTTACATAATGAATATACAGTAAACCATATTCTTGCAATAGACGTCATAGTCGCCATGTTGGAAGAATTTGACAAAAGATTTTTCAATGAATTCTTTTGTTATATCTTCCAACATGGCGGACATCCCTTTTGTTATTGTGCTCTCTTGGGATTGATTGCAAACCAAGAATTGTACATTATATATATGTGTGTGTACTGTACTATCAAGGACAGATCCAGGAAGTGGATTGGATGGCCAGGTCCCCCACCCTAAAAAGGGCACTATATTGGGATGCATTTCTAGGTAACCCGTCCACCCCCTTATTTAGGGATCTGACACTATAACATGATAATGATTTTTTTCCTATTTCTTTCTTCCAACACTTCTGTTTAGACTATAGAAAATGGATGAACAACAACTATCCATCAATATTAGAAGGTATATAAAATATTGGATATGATTGGTTTTTGATGTGAAGATAGTGTAATGTATATTATCAATGAACTATATTTGTTTGTTAAGTTCATTAAATATTAGGAAAAGAAGGAAAAAGTCAAGGCTGCCATCAGATGATGGTGCAAAGCCTGTATTGTACATTAGATTAGATGCATGAAAGTAGAATGCCATTTTGATCATCATTCTGATGATGGCATCAATCAGTAATGACGAAACAGTAAAAAATACTCATTTTTCATAGAATGCTATTATTGGAAGGTGAATGGCTAGTTCTGTAATGGCAACCTCTAGGCCAATGTATGTGATATGTTTTTTCAAGGTGCCAGTCTTGTGAGATCCCTATCAGTGAATGCATATTGATGGAAAAATTAATACTTTTTGCTGAACACAGGTTTCTACACGACAGCTGAACTTGGAGGGTTTGCACATGTGAGAAAAGATGATCTTAAAGCCTGGAAAAATGAAAGCAAAACCAACACCAATATAAACTAATCACAAGGCTCTAATCATAGCAAATAAAGCTGTGGATACAATTATTTTTGAGTTGGAATGCAGGAAATAAAAGGATTGGATAAGTACCAAGGACCAGGAAAGTCCAATGCAGTGAAAGGAAAACATAATGTACAAGGCTTCATTCATTCTATGTCTGTCAAAGAAAAGTGGCAGACTACTTGTTTACGACTAATATTAAGTAGCAATTGATACTGAGCATGGAAATTTAAGAATTCAATAGCCTCCCTTCCCCCCCCCCCCCAAATAAAAAAAGAAACTATAAATGGGTGATTATGAATCTGAATTAAGTGCAAAGTTTTATCCTTTCAGACAATGTGTCATTCCTTCTGATAATCCGTTTCTGCATCAATGATGCCTTAGACTTCAAGATAATCCTATGGGATGAGTCAAAATAATTTTAATTATTCACAAAAGGAGTGACCCATGGTCTGAAATGCTAATGGAAAAAAACCAAAACATATGCACGAGCCAAACATGGTCTCTTGCTAGTTATATGATCAAAATAATATGCATGGATTCTGAAAATGTATTTCATATCTTTTTATTCCCATACCAAACAGTAAAAATACAATATATAAAATTGATCTAATTATTTATTGTATATACCTTTTATTAATATTTTCTTGACATTATTTTGCTCTTATATTTTGCAAAAACTGGAATGTGTTTATCTGCTTTTTAATGAATTTATCTTTTACCAAAGTTGTAATTATTCTTTTATCAGGTGTTTTTCTAAGGTCCTGAGCTCCTTTTTTCATGAGCAATACAAAGAGTTCCATTCAAAACTAACAGTAGTAGTAGGTAAGAGTGCTTTATTCTAAGACTAAGGTCAACTGATTTAAGATATTGGAGTGTTGTTTTGGCATCTGTACTGCTTCTTGATTCAAGTTTTCTGCCCATCCAAAATGTTCAGATCATTTTGAGATTGATTTGTAGTTTCATCTGCATGGAGCACATTGCTGCAGTCTGGAGCTGAGTGATTATTAATGTTACCCAATGAGCTGCTATAACCTTCAGTATAATGTCCATTTGATGTTTGCATGTTATGATTATGAACTGTATTGGGGTTTTGTCCATTGCGATAACATGATTTTTCCTGTGCTTCTCCTTTATCTTCTTTTTGATCAGTAAACACATCATTTGAAGAACTAAGCCTTCCATTTTCTGTGACTGCACTGTTTGTATATTCATTGTTATGACTGTCATTTTCATCTATTAACATATCATTTGGCTTATTAGATGTGTTAGATTCTTCATTGTTATCTGATTCTGGTTGTGTCTTTATTCTTTTCCTTTTGGTTGTTGTTGCTTGACAACATCTACCATCATCATCTGACTCACTATCCTTGGACGATGATGATGATGAGGACGAGGATGACGATGATAACTGCCTTCTTTTATTATTTCTCCTAGCTATTTTAACATGATTCAAATTTGTAGCTGTTTCATTGTCTTCTCTTGAGCTGCTGTCGCTACTTAAGATTCTAGTTCTTATTCTATACTGTCGCCCCCTCTCCCGAACCCTTGTCGCACGGAATGCTACTGTTTCAGAATTTGTCTCATTCGAATGATCTTCAAGTAATTGCTCAGGAAGGGCTAGTCTGACATTAGGTTCATCAGAATCATCAGAGGATGATATGATTGCTTCCCTCGTAATTTGTTGTAAAAAATTACTTTGGGAATCATTTGAATTAGAAGTTCCATCTTCAATTTCCCTTCTCAGTTCTCTAGAAACATGTCGTAAAAAATATCCTGGAGAATTCTCCTGGCCACTTTCACCCTCTTGTGTTTCAGTAGCTCTCTGAAGTCCCCTTAGGAATGCTGCTCTACGAATACGTCGCATTCTCTGGAGGACAGCTAATGAATTAGCAAGATCACTTTCATCATCAGAGTTATGTGATTCACTTGCCATGATATTATGAGTCCTTCTGGTAATTGCTACATCTGTATCACTATCTGTACTGCTCTCGCTACTTCTGAGCCCCAAAAAACGTGCATAGATATCTTCACCAGATAAACTACTTTCACTGGAGTTCCATCCTCTCTGCTCTCGCTCAATGAGAGAATCAAAAAAGGCCAACATCCTGGGATCTTCATCTATGGACCCCCCTTCATACTCATGGGTCAGGGGTTGGCCACTGTCCAGCACAAGATTCACATAGTCATCATGGGTATAGAGGATGCGCTTGGGCTCTGATAATGATTCTGTTTTGTAGATACTTCCCTGACCTCCAGGAAGATTCCAAGGACTCCAAACCTTCAGAAATCGAAAAGAAAAAACTCAATTTTCTGCTGGCTTAATTCTAGAACATGGTATTTCTGCCCTTCCCACCCTCTTAGAAAATATTATATTTGTTTCTTTTATTATTTTCTTCATTAATTTATTTCAGAATTTTTTTACGTCCCCAGCGGTTCTTTGATGTAACATGGCAATACTGGATTGAAACTTGGCTACTTGAAAGTCTAACCATTTGTAGATGTCATTACAAAGGCAGCACTTTCTCCTCAGTTATTTAAAGACCTTGGGTGTTGGTTAGGTTGGGAGATTGAACCTCCTACACAAGAGTCCAATGCTTTACCAAATGAGCCAACTTGGACTATTTCTGACCAAACATCCTTTTAAAGACATAGACAAACATCACACATCATATCTTTACCTTAATAATTTTTTCTACTCCAGCAGAAATAATCATACATGTGGTTGGGTTATAACGAACTTGATTAACAATAGATCTGTGACCAGAGAGAACTAGAAATGCTCTGTCAACAGTGATGGGTTCTTGCATTGCTGTGCTACTTATTATTTCAGGAATTTTCCATACATATATATTAAAGTCATCTGAGCCAGATATTATGTACTGTAAAAAGAAAAAATATCAACATGTCAATTCTAAATATGACACTTAAGGAGGATCGATACAGTTTTTCTTGAGCGCATGTGCGCTCTATAATTTTTTAATATTCAAACTGAAAAAAATCAAAAACTCTGTGGTGAAATTTCTTCAAATTTTGCATATACATGTAGCTTTAGTTTATGTTTTTTCGAAAACTTAAGGAAAAATTTAAAAAATTCTGTAAGAGGGAACTATTCCAAACAAATTTTATTGATTTTACGAAATTCCTATTACAGATTTATTACTTTTTTTGCCAAAAAGAAGATTATGATACAAACTTGAAATATTCTGGTTTTTAAAAAAATTCACCATTTGGTTCCTGAGTTATGATTTTTTAAATGAACATTTTTGATAGCATACTAAGGGTTCTGATGTTGTCATAGCAATGTCTGACGTCATATTTTCATGTTCATTGTGATCTTTGGTTTATGGTCTTTGGCATTCCGGTGTTTACTTGCTGTGATATTATAGCCATATTAATTTTTTTTAGTTCATAATTGTAAGTGTATGTGAAGGCACAAAACACTTTCCAACCTCCTTAAAGTTCATGACAACTCAATCAAGGTAATCTCGTCTTGAAGCGCACAAAGGATTAATTATTTATCAAGGCAGACAGGAGTGGTGCAGGGGGTGCGCAGCCCACTTTTTAGGTGAGCGGAAATCTACTGCATTATAGGTGCTTGAATTTGTAAATGTCCTGATTATAATGACAATACACCACCTCCTAAAACAATTGGATCCAACCCTGTTTTGAGATTAGTTTTTTCAAATACCTGATCCTTGTCTCCAGCAAAACAGTGGCTCTTCATCGTGCAGACATTATTATAACCAGGATGTTCAAACTCTACCAGGGCAGGAGTTTGCTCGATACTGTACAAAACTGGAGGTAATCGCCGTCGCAGAGCTGTGAGAAAGGTGCCTGTCATGTTCCATTTGACTCCCATTGCACATAACTTGGGTATTGCACTGTTATACTCATGTAGTACTCTATTTTATGCAAGAATGTTATCTATTAGTTATTTTAATGAAGGGGAGTGAGATGGCTTGCTGTAACATTTAGGAACAGGATTTTTTTTCCAGTTTAGAGGTACACTTTTTATAAGCTTATTAAACAAAGACAAATCTCATCATCTAGATTTTTTGGGCAATTCCTCTGTATAATACTGACTTTTATTTAACCAATCATCAGTTTTACTCACCTCTTTGGGAATCTAACATCCCATAATTGAACACCTTTTGATGAATTAGCTGTTGCAATCAGAACACTATTCACAGGATTGAAAACAGCAGCGTGAAATGCAGAGGAGTAATCAGCTATATATTGAGAAGAACCTATCGATGACAATGATCAATATGAGTTAATGAAATATCTAGGAATAAACTCACACATCTAAGTTAAAACCTTTAAGTTTACACCATGTAACCATAGTATATGTACTATTTTTAGACCACATGGTTTACTAATTATTCCTAAATCAGAGTGATGGGCTGATCATTGGACAATGATTGAATTGGAACTTGCCTGGTCATATTTTTGCCTTATAATTACCAGTCACTGTGACCAGTAACCTTCAGCCAGAAAGGTATGGCAGAGCTAAAACTAATTTGGCTGGTCAACATAACTGGTGACTGACCAGCTGTCATTTTAAGTTTGCTGAATTAGAGTCTAAAATAACGGTCAGAAATCAGACAACCTATATCCAGAACTGGGACTGGGTCAAATTTGTGTCTTGACGATCATTTTGACCAGTAATGTTTAGTCAGAAATAAGGTATGATTGAGATAAAACTAATTTGGCCTGTTATAATGACTGTTGACTGATTAGCCTTCATTTTAAGCCCTGTTAATATATAGTTAATAATTAAACTAAGTATATATGATATCATGGACAAAAAACGTATTATATTGGGTATAACTGAGTTGGACTGTTTGCTTGTTGACTGGGTGATGGGAATTCAAATGAAGATTTTTTTATCTTACTAAGCTAAGTAGTTATATCAAACTAGCTAGTTATATTGACAGACCTGTCTGAAACATCATCATTCAAAACTTTAATTTTCACATAAAAACTTCTTAGTCTTCCTATTAGAAAGCTTAGTTTAGGGACATGAGGGCTTCCATATGTTCAGCAATTAAATGAAATATAATTCATTAATAATGCATAAGAAAACAAGTCATACCAGCTGTTGTATTCCTCGCATCCCACAGTTGTACCTTGCCATTATCACATGCCGTCAGAAAGACATTCTCTTGTTCTGGGTGAACACTTAAACCATAGACAGGGTCATCATGGAAATATACACCCAACGTCTCTCCACTAATTAAAAATGGATTACATATTAGAGTGTTTTTAAACAAAAGGTGACAGATACATGTCAGTAATGAAAGTCAGTTTTTATGGACTTTTAAAAACACTCTAACCATATTCATTGTGGTCTTTTCTTTACATAAATATACTTACGTTAATATGTCATGCCTCACTGCTTGATCGTCATTCCCTTCAAATCAATGGCAAAAATGTTTAAAATGAGTTTTGCTCAAGATTGCACACTGATAAATAATTCATTTCTTTACATAACTATACTTAAATGTGTGTGCAGTTTTTTTTTAAATACTATATTTAACGTTGCAAGTTTATTATATTGTATTATATTTACGGAGGGGTACATTTACTAAATAATCTATAGTACATCTTGTACCTCTTTCCATATGAATTCTAGCACAGATTCTAGCCAATCAGAAAACTTGCTTTACACATGAGTAACTTTTAGTCAAATCTATATTCAAAAGCTCTAACCTGCCGAAAATATATGTCTATTATCCCCATCAAAGACTGTGCAAAATATATTGGACCTGTGCTGTCCTTTCATTGATACTGGCTCTTCTTGACGATAGAGTGTCTTTTCAACATTCCACAGCAAGACTCTTCTGTCATCTCCACCTGAAAGTGTTGGATGTTAGTTCGATTATAGTTAAGATGGAATAAAGAGCAGGTTTGTTATGCATAATTTGTCCCCCCTCGTGCATATTGTGTAGCTTCACTGCGACACAAATATCAAATTTAATACATGCTATTAACATATTATCAGTTCATTTTGCATTTATCTAAAAAAAAAAAACATCAGCAAACAGTAGACCTCAGTTCATAAGCATTTATTAGAGACTTCGAAACTCAAAAGCTCGTGACTTTTTGATAATTTAATTTTCATTTTTGGTTTAGTATTTCAGGATAAGCAACATGGAGAAGAATAACTATATTTATGTAAACATACAGTAAGAAAAAAAGAAAACCCTGAGTCTATTTACCTGATACGATAAACTCCCCTCCATTATTTGAGAACTCGATAGCATTCACGCAGCCAAAATGCCCTCGAAAGTTCGTTCTGTACAAATTCGCACTGGCTGCAAACCTTTCTCGCATGTAAGACTTGTGGATTGAAGGGTGACCGAACCGTTCGCCTACGCTTTGAAACTGCGGTAAAGAAATCCCTCGACGACGGCTTGATTGCCTGGAAGCCATAACTTCATTCACTTATATTCTATATTAGACACTCAGTAGCATGATAGACGGAAGGACAGAGGATTTAGGAGGGTTTTTCTGGTGGCATCGAGAGCGTCTGTTTTCTTCGTCTTCTTTTTTTCTAAGACTCAAGTCTGCGGCCGTGAGAAGAATACTCGTGCTAGAGCACTGGGTCCTAGTACTCAGTACCATGATATTTTGACCGTGTGAGGATAAGAGACTAGGTCTAGTAGTTTGTTGCTAAGGCGGTTGTCAAGGAACCGTCAACAACGACTGAACTCAAAAGAGACAAGAGAGAAGAAGAAAAGTAGTCTTGTATTAAAGCCCTTTTTCTTCTCTAGAATAGTCTTGATTACTGTAATAATGGAGGCTTTAGAAAGAGAGCTAGCCAAAATCACAGTTTCGCTTCCAGACGTCAAACTACCGTAAGTTTTTAGAGTTAAACTTGCTAGGTAAAGTTGTTATATTAAAATATCGTAGTCCTAGTATAATCTAGTTTCAGACTTTGCTTATTATCTTTTAGCTAAATGAGCGCCGTTTCTGGTTAAACAGTAGCTCATATATTTGTCTTGCATTGTTCATTTTGTTTGTCATTTTCTAGTGAGAAGAAAGACGATGTCGAAAATCTTCCAAATGAGTACAAGACTCTCAGTGCAAAAGAGAAGCTGGTCTTGTCTTTTGCTGAGAACTTCAGAAGACAGTTTGTTCACTTGTACAGAGATAGAAAACCACTGTTACTGAATCCAGTAAATGAATGTGAAACAGAGGTAGGATACAGAAATCTACTCTATGTACAGAAGTATATTGTCATCATCATCATCGTCTATTGTTTTTATAGTAAATTTTGTATGACTAAAAAATTCATTGAGCTTATATTTATCTTTTACTGTGTGATTGTCTCAAAGGATGTTATTTTAATAATAGCTGTTTGTCCTGCCGTGCTGTTTGTGGCACTACTAAAATGCAACTGTTCTCTTTCTTTCATAGAAATTTATTTGCACATATGTTCGTCCAACATTGCAGGAATACAAGGAACTGTATGATTTTGATGGATGTGCTCAGTTTGTTTCTGATTATATTACATTTGAACCATTGGAACCACCTATTGACCTGGTAAGTCTACAGAACTTCAAATATAAAAAAACTACATGTACACCATTTTGATATTTTCTAAAACCTGATTCATTTGATTTTTTCAGCCAAGTACATTGCGTTCGTCTACCACTGTCTTGATGAAGCAGAAGGGAAACTGCTTTGAGTTCAGCATTGTTTTATGTTCACTTCTGATTGGTGCAGGCTATGACGCATATTGCATCTGCGGTTATGCCACACGAGAGACAACACTCATGGATGAAACCAGAGAAATCTGTCCCATGCTGAAAAAGAAAGATGAGGTAGAAATGTTTGACTGATTGTATGAAGAAAATTTGAGACTTTCTCTTTTATGGCATAAAGTATTGGTGAACTATAACAGTCAGTGTTAGCTGAATTAAAGACTGATTTATATGAAAAAAGCCGAAAGAACAGACATATTTTGGTTCATTAATTCCCTATAGTTTTGTTAAATTATTTTGATTGTTGAATCTAGGTGTCAAAAGAAAAACAAAAGAAAGAAGTCAAGAAATATTCAGTTAAACCACCCAAGGATCTTCGCAGCAAATTTGAGGCAAAAGTAGAAGCTAAAAAAGAGGCTGAAGAAGAAGAGAAAGAAATGAAAAGAAAGCAGGAAGAGGACAATAGAATTGCTGTAAGCTGATCAACAGATATACATCTATAGTTATCATTAAAACCTTCAAATTTTATTGACACCCTGAAACCATCTCTAGGCTGATCCATGTCAAGGCACAGCTAACTCACACATTAAATTGGAATTTAGCAAGTTAGGTTTTGCACAGGGAGGAAACCTTTGGGGGGGGGTACTCTTGCCTGTTTAGGGTAGGGATGTGCCGCTGAGCCCTCTGAACCCTGACCCTATTCAAGAGCAAGATCCCTCAAAATCATACCCTGTTCCGGTATTGCAAAAATGGATACCCTGTTCCAGAGAGGAGAGAGCTTGATTTCATATACCCTGTCCCAGAGTAGAATTGCTGAAAACCCTAGGGGAAAACTGGAAAACCCAGAGAAAGAACCTTAGAATCAAGGGAGTCGATCTAAAAAGCTCTACTCACATGTGATTTTGGAAATTGAATCCAAGACTGCAGAAGTGAGAGGCAAGTGCACTACTGCTACAGTATGCTATCCTTGATTCTCATTAGATCAACAACTGTTAGTAACTATCTAGTACAAGAAAGTGAGAGGTTGAACATATTATCGCACTAATAATGTACAAATATCTTAATGCAGGAGCTAGAAAAACCCAAACCTGACAAGCTTCATGGGCTGAGAGTCCACTGTTGGGTGCTTGTACTATCAGGAAAGAGAGAAGTCCCAGAAAGCTTCTTCATTGAGTCACTTACTGGGTCAGCTCATCCTCTAAATCATCCTGCTTATCTTGGGATTGAAAGTGTATGGAATGACAAGAACTACTGGGTCAACATGCAGGATTGTTCAAATGGTGTACAGGTGGGTAGTACAAGTATTACGTTATCATCATTAACAGGTCAGACAGCACAATTGAGACTGATATTTTGTTTACAACATTTCAGCCACTTGTCCAGCCCTGTGATTCTGCACATGATATCAAAACAGCATTATGGGCAGAAGCTCTGGGCTGGACACATGGTGAAATCTTTGCTATCATGACCAGTGTCACATCTGACATTACATCCTGTAACTACATATATGCTTTGCCCTTAAACCCACACCTTGCTGCACAGATAGATACTGGCATTTTCAAGTGTGGAAAGATATTCTGTACCATAAATCTCTCATTAAATTCAGCCATAAATCATTTACATATATTTCAGTTTGTGTATATCCTGTATTTATTGTCTTGACAGGATTTAGTATATGATCTGGGTGACCCAGCAAGATGGGAATTCATGTTCCCTGGTTCTGACAAACCCTTGCTGACGTTACCTACAGTAGATGATGAACTGGACCTTGACGATGAAGAAAATGAGGAAGAAACATCAGATTTTGATCTTCCACCATCTTGGGTTCTTCCTATTGAATTGTCTTTAAAAGGTTAAAGCTTCGTTGATTTAATATATTTTTCATCATACAATCATATCATATCTTAGGGATTAACCGTTTCAGCAGACAAGACATTTATGCACAACGTTGCCTTTATGATTTTATGAACTTGACACTAATGTGCCCTATAGTATTCATCAGTATTTTTTTTTCCTTGTCCAAAACAAAACAGGACATTAAACATCAAAATAAAACATGATAAAAAAGACTTTATTCATTTGGATGTACATTCAAATGTACAGATGAAACATTGCTTGCATTACGGCAATATGTAGTATACCTGGGGTTTTCTGTCTTTAATTTTGACACAAAGTGTAATTGCCTTTATGAAAACCATGTAACATTAGATTTGGGGTAAACGTCTTGCTGGACGTGGCCAACCTGTTATTGTCCACATGTCCCACAAATTTCCAAATTTCAATTTTCAGCAGTTGTATTTTATTTTATAACCATAAATCACAATTAAATATCGTATTATGATTTTATAGATTTCCAAACAAAGTGTCCTTTTGGCAAGAAGACTAAACTGTACAAGAAGGCAAGACTGGAAAAGTTTGCTGATTACCTTCTGAAGGATGGGCTGTCCTCCAGGCTGTCAATCACAAGTGACTATGAATGTATGTCTCTTGTTCTCATCTTAGTGCAGTCATTTTCATCTAATTGTATTTTTTACCAATCTTTTTGACACAGTCTTTACTGCGCTTCCTATCCCCCAATCACACGCGCGAATTTGTACAATTTGCAATCGCGACAAAATAGGGTTTTGATGGACGTCAATCAAAGTGTTTCCATGAATGTCAAAGTTTTTCAAGGAATGTCATGGAAATGCCTTGATTGACGTCCACTCTACTTCGTCGCGGTGGCAAACTGTACGATTTCGCACGTGTGATTGGGAAGCGCCGTAAAATATGCTAAAACTGTTTTATGATGCAACTTTGGGTACGGAATTAATCTTTTGCCATTTTATAACTACGTTAGTGAGATTCGTATGGTTTAGTTGCTCATTTCTTTTGAGGACGAAAACAGCGGAAAAATAACACATTAGTTCAACTATGAAAAAACCATGTCGTGGAACTGTGAGAATGGTCATAGAATTTTCGAATTTTTGTAACTTTAGATTTTTTCTCCGCTACAGTAAATGACCTGCTGGAGAAGAGAGAGGTTTTCAAGCATCGAATCGATAAACTAGATACAAAGACGCACAATATGACGACTGGACTGATAGTAGAGCGCTTCCTTCCTGGAAGACCTGACTGCTTACAAGGTAAAACAGAGTATGAACTCTGAAACAACCTCTTGGCTGATATAAGTCAGGGCATGGCTAACTCACAGATCAAACCCTGAAACAACCTCTGGGCTGATCTAAGTCAGGGCATGGCTAACTCACAGATCAAACCCTGAAACA
>NW_022260720.1:336817-349370 GCF_009602425.1 Actinia tenebrosa | reverse complement strand
TATAATTTACCTTTTCATCATTACAGTATAAGTCATTCATTTTTTTCTGCTTCCAAAAAGTATAAAAGTTACTTTGTTTCATATTTCTTAGCGCTCGCATCGATGGTCTAGTCAAGAGAGAAGAATCCCCCGAAGAGATGACGGAATCGTTTGTTGATCGCGACGATTTTCTTTATCACCGTCAAGTGACTTTTGGCAAGCGGGTCAAAAAATTTGGACCACAGGACAACAACGCAAGACCAATAGTGGTAATTAGGTCAATCAGTGATTATAGTTCACTCCACCTTTGGATCTGTAATTCTCAGTTTGTTCCACTTATTACGTCTTGGGTAACACTACGTGCTATACTAGAATCCATTTCGAGACTCTTATTCTCAAGGGAACGATACCCGTTCTGAAATGGGAAAACATCACGTCCAAGGCCGAGGTGTATTACTGACATTAGAGAGTTAAAAGATTCTCGTTTACGGCAAACGTGAAACGTCAGTTGACCATTAAAAAATTCTTTAAAATTAGTGAAAAGCAATCGCAAATACCTCCAAGTAGTAGATAAACAAAAGAATACTTGTCTTTATCGTGAAGGTTTGCGAAAGGTAAAGTGAAATGTAGGGAAACGATGAAAACGTGTTCACGTTTGCCGTTTGCGGGAAGGAAAAACGGAAATCTTAATCTGCCTATTAACTGAGTACTGCTTTTCTTTGTCCAGAAAATCGTTGAACGGTTTCACCGAAATGCTGCCAAACCAGCCCACGAAGACGTGGCTGAACGCGTGTTTTTGATCGCAGAGGAAAGAATCAACTTAACTTTTCACCTTGAGGATAACAGAGTGACTGCTTCTACACGGGAGTTCGTTAGACCACCACACACTGCAGAGAAAGGGGGCACACTAACCATGACTCCTGATATGACGACATCCTTTCAGGTTGGTAACAAGACATCACAAGTACAATATAGAGTGTCGTGCTATCCAGCGGTAAAGCCATGCGATGTTTCAGCTGTTGATGGTCTAGAAGTATGGTCCTGGATTGATCAATAAATGAAATGAAGAGCTTGGTTAATATGTTTAAAATGTTTACACGAATCATAATTGCTTGGCCTGTTTTTCCCCCGCAGGTGGATCCCCTGAACAAGCCTCCCAAGAACCTTAGAGTGTACAACATGTTGGTATTTCTTGTCGATGCTGAGGAGAAGAGTGTACAACAAGTTAGGATATCTGAAGAAGAGGTTCGTAGTTTTTTACCTGTTTGTCTAATTATTAACACCTTTTCTTCTATATACGAGATGTGAGATGTGCCTGGAGAAAGTAAGAGTATATAAGTGTAAATATAGAGGTTAATATTAATTGGTCAAAATCTTAGGTCAAAGAGATTTTACAACAAAGAATCACAGAAGAGGCTGCTCCACAGTTGTCTGTATCAGTGTATGACACAGAAAGAAACGTTAAGGCCAAACTCCACAGGGAAGACCTGGAGAGAAAACAGAGAGAAGAAGCAATGAAGAAACACGAGAGAGAACTGGATTATTTGGCACCGTTTTTGGCACAAATTGGTGACCCCCCTCGCATTAGCAAGTCAGAAGCATTTAAACTCAAAGAAGAATGTCTTCAAGACTTGAAGCAGCGCCTGATTGACAAGGCCAACTTGATACAAGCAAGATTTGAAAAAGTAAGTCTGTTGGTCATGGAAGTCCGCCATGATAAACCATCAAACAATATTTTGATGAAGGTTAAAAAAATAGATAAATAAAAACGACAGGTCATCAGTCAACAAGATAAGACTGTTGAGCACAGGATCGAATTTTCGTTTTCTCCTCTACAACTGTTGGGCAGAATCGGTAGAATAAAAATTTGCTTGCGCACAACTAGTTTCTTCGCTCATCGCGTAAACACTACCTCTAATGTTGCTGGGAAATACGCGATGTTCTCAAACAATGAAATATGAACTTTCCTTCTACCGCTGGCCAGGTATCTACTGTACGATGTACGTTGTATTTATCCACCTCAAAGTCATTGCTTGAGCTGTCTGTACAGTGCAGGGCTCAAATGAGAAACGTTAGTTTGCGTGCAAATAAGTAATTATTTACCTCTTGTTGCGCACCCGACGAACTTTCTACGCAACTTAATGTACGTGGGACAAAATACGCAGTATACGTATCAGCTGCATGTGTGGCAGATCTAAAGCTATCTACAGAAAAAAGTCTGCTCAAGTGCTTGCATGCGAACCCAGGAAAAATGCTTGCACAAGTACATATTCCTTTCTCTGCACCTTTTTATTATGACTGATTTTGTTGTTTTTATAGGAAACTCAAGAACTTCAGCGCAAACAGAGTTGGTATCAACAAAACCAGGTTTCAATGACTAAAGAAGATGAGGAGGAATATCTCAACTACTGCAGTGAAGCTATGTTCAGGATACACATCTTAGAACAGAGACTCAACAGGTAACCACGTCCTACTTATAACTTATAAAAGTAGTGAACCCATTGCTATAATGAAAATTGGAAGTAACTTTTAATTAAACCAACCCTGAATGTCCAATCAGACTCAGTGAAAGGAAAACTTTTTGTTAGAATATGTACATATATTTACTTTGTCATACATGACAAGATGTCATCGAAACGTCCAGCAATTCCTGCGTTTATTTTCTTAATCAAACTTTTAATTCATCTGTTTATTTCCAGACACAAAGAACTAGCACCACAGAAATACATGCAGTTGGAGCATAAACTGAGAACTGACCCAAGACTTGCCGAACACTTTTATTGAGTCATGAGTAAACTCACGGCATTAATTCTGTGTCATTTTTGACAACAATATTTACATCAAGACAGGCAAGATTTGGAAGAATGTTGTGTATATTGTTTATGAGATTGTAAAATTATTTTATTATTGTTTATAAAAAAAGTTAATTTGAATTGTCCTATGTAATAACAATTAATAAAAGAATTATTACTGACTTGAAAATGTTCATATTATTTGTTAAATAGAGGGGTAAAACGAAAAGGAAAACAAAACACTTAAAAAAACTCTCATTAGGTGTTGACTAGATCCTTTAGGGCATCAATTGCTATGGGAGGTTAATAGTCCCCTTCACAGTTCCCTACACCATCTTGAAAGGTAGTTGTGCCTTTACATAGAAGCGAGACAATCTTGTGATGATAGAGACGCGAATAATTGTTCAAGGTGTTAAAAAGGTCAATCATTGGAAGTATTGGAAGTTTGTCTCGCCTCAATGCAAAGGCAAGGCTACCTTTCAAGTTGTCGTAGGGAACTATGAAAGGGACTATTTTTTAGAATGAAATTACCAGATGTTTAGTTCTAGCTATCACACATTTTGATTGGCACTAGCAATTGCTCTATTTATAAATACGAATAGTCTTTGCAAGCTTGAAAGATTCCCTGCTGTACAAGATTACATTCGTAGTTTTATTCAGCTTTTTGATTGATCATCATATTTAGCTCCTTCAGTATTCAGTTTCTTTTTATATTCATCATAGATTTTCTTTCTGGAGAAGTACTTTACCTGGTTTAAAACAGAAAAATAACATTTAGTTTTTGGTACACCTTTGTAGAGGTAGTATGACTACATTCTTTGTCATTTGGCAGTAATCAGAGGACAGCCAAAACTGCAGGTTAATTAATATATCAGGCCAAAATTAGTCATAACGATCAAACTTTTTTTATTTTATTTATAAAGTGATATAACTTAACCACTCTGAGGTGAACGGAAAGCCTTTTAGGTCTAGGTCCTAATTACGAGGCCACCGATAAATCAAATTTGAATTTGAAAGTTGATTTTTGTGGAGGGAGGTTAACTCATAGTTAATAGTTAACTGGAGAACCTGGAGAAAAACCCTCAAAGTACAGGAGAGAATCAACAAACAACTCTACTCACATACAACGCTGACCCAACCAAAGGGCGTATCCAGGGGGCAAAGGGGGGATCAAAAAAAACAACAAACAAACAAACAAAACTGAAGAATTAGATGCTTTTTTTATTGTTTTCCGTTGTGTTGATGGAAGAAACTCAATTAACCCTCCCCTAAACTCAATTAGCCCCCCCCCCCCCTAAAATTTTGGCTGGATCTGCCCTTGCAACCAATACTTAAAATCAATCATTTAGTAATCATTTAATATTTCTATTGTCTATTTTCCATTGGACGATGCTTGCATGTGCATAGTTAGTTAGAAATTAGTCCAAAATCTGGAATTTTATAGACTGGACTGAACATCAGTTGACTGGTTCCTGCATTGAAAATTTTCATTTATTTAATTTTAAGCTTTTGAATATAATATGGAAAATCTAAATATATAGTAAAAGCATGTCCAACCTCTAAAATTTGATTTATGCTTTAAAATTTTGTCTTGAGAGATTTTTTTAAATTGAAAAATAAGGAATCATGCAGTTGGACTGAACTGGACTTCAGCTGACTGGACCTTGGATTGCAAAAAAAAATTTCATCAATTTTTTAGCTTGAAAATGGGTATGGAAAATCCTTATGCATAGTAAGGACATCTCCAACCTCTAAAATTTGCTTTATGCCTTTAGATTTTGAATTTTGAGCAATTTTCTATTTTTGGAAAATCAGGAACCGTGCATGGGTGGACTGGATTGGACTTCGATTAACTGGATCTCCGGATCGGGGAACGTTTTTTTCGCCGAATTTCCAGCTTTTATCCTACATGTTTTATCTAAATATCTATAATTAGTAATTTTAAGCAGAAATTGTGCCAAAAAACTAAGATTTTAATTTTTTCAGATATGGAAATTATATTGGATTATAGATGAGAAAATTGTGCTTCTTGTCTGGCCATCCCCCATCCGTCAAACACTTTAATACTTTTGAAACTTGCATGTGTTTCCAATGTCCATTGAGTGTGGTGAAGACAATGTTTTCTTTGATCTGCTATTGCACTTAATTGACACAAAGAACCAGTGGTTACCAAAACCACCTCACCCAGCTCCCCTTGGTATAATTTTTAACTCCCCTCACCCTTGAGTAGGTTTAAATTTATTATGAACTTCTTGGAGTTGAGGAAGGGGAGCAGCTAAAAGTTCACTGTAGTTAAGGGTAACACCTCCCCCCTAAGACATGGGGTAGGTGAAGATTGGGGCTAGGGGGTGATGGCATTGCTAATCAGCTTGATTGACATGATGATACTAATATTAAAATATACAATAACACGATATCTTACCCAAGAAGCAGGGCATGTTTTATGGAACAATTCTTTTTCCTTCACGCAGGCAGACTCATCACCGCCATTCGAATCAACACAAGCAAAATACTTGTCTCTTGAGTCATGACAGACCTTTCTTTCCTCACCCGTCGGCGCAGGCATATTAATTCAACTCTTCCACACAAAACCCTAGCAATATCCTTTTCCTTTAGTCTTATACTTTCGTATTTTATCGTTTAGTTGTTGGTAAAAATTGTTCTTTTTGTCAGAAGTTCTCATCAGCTTGACCTGTCCGCCATGTTGTGACGTAACATCATTGTGCTGAGTGACCGCGCAATAAGGGACGGCAAAGCATTTTGGGATTGTAATGGTCGTTATTGCCCGCTAAAATACAAATACTAACTTTTTGACACTGAACATTAAAAGCTGGTATTCCACTTCTGAACGGTGAGATCATACGACTTTTTTAAAGCATGGTGATACAATGGACTATAGAGAATCTTCCTAACGCATTCGCTTTGAAATCGGATGAAATTTAAGAGATAATTTAGACAAGTTTGTTGGCTGTCTTGGTGGAAGTTGATCAGACTGTCAGCCATGGACAATAGAGCAGACGACGATCTAATCGTTGCTTCACGTCGACTAGTATTTCGTGGTATTGAGTATGTTGTTACACTAGTAGTTAATAAGGAGGAGAATCAGTTTTCTCTGGAGGTAGAAGATCGACTCACTGCAGACCAATGGAGAGGGCAGTTTGATGCCAAATGTAAGTACATTCCGATACATGAAAAATGATGATTAGAAGATGTACAAAAATAAAGTAATGTTGAAAGATATAGAGTTAATACTTCTTTATTGGAAGAGCTATTTGTTAGAGGATTCCTTATTATTGATTCGTAATAAGCTTTAGTATTGAATACCTTATTTTGTTTTGCAGATATTGAGGATCTCACACACAAGACTGGGAACTTCAAGCAGTTCTCGATATTTGTGAACATGCTGGAATCAGCATTGACAAAGGTTTGTGTTTTGACCTGTTATCATCATCATTATCCTCTATGCCTGTGTGGCACGTGGCACCAAGGACTTCAATGGTTATCCTTTGTGTTGGTTTGCATAGCAATAAGTAATATGTAATGGGGTTGCTGGACCCATGCACATTGCCAGAGCCCTGTTAGCCAGCTTAACCTGTTACCACCTCCCATGACGATGACAGAGGGATGGAACACATTACGCTTTTGGTACCGTAAAATCCTGGTTATAAGTCCCTCTGGTTATAAGCAGTCCTAGTTATATGTCCATAAAAAAACCTTATGAATGATTATAAGCCCAGGGCCCATACAGTAACTGGAATTTTACTGTACATGATACTGATAGTTTTTAATATGAGTGGGAAATATACGGTCCTGACTTACATCAGGTACATGGTACGACATACTGTAACATTGAAATGACTTCCCATAAGAATGGTAATCAAATGAGTGGGATATATATATATGGTACTGACCCTACAGCATGTATGTGGTATGACATGCCATAACACTGAAATGACTTCCCATAAGAATGGTAATCAAATGAGTGGGATATATATATGGTACTGACCTACAGAACATACGTGGTATGACATGCAATAACACTGAAATGACTTCCCATAAGAATGTTAATCAAATGAGTGGGAAGTATATGGTACACACTTACAATATGTACATGTCACGAGATGCTGTGATATGAAAACCATTCTACTAGATTTTTACCTTAATGGATAAATTTCAATTTGTTATAGTTCTATTATCATCATGATTATTGCTATTATTGTGGTGTTAATGGTGCTGATGATGATTTTCTTTAACAGGGTAGTCATGCGGTAATGCTAGACCTGTTAACATACAGTGATCTTGAGGTGCTCAGGAATAAAAGAACTCAGAAGCCAGGTTCTGGAACCCAACACATTCCTCCTGCTAAAACCAACTCCAACCTGCATTCCAAGAGATATTTAATTTTGACTTATTCAGTAGAATTTGATAGGTAAGTTTAGTTCTCCCTTCACTCACCTCTTACCTCTGAGATCTTGAACTTGCCATCATGTGAGTCAAGTTTGATTCAAGGATATTTTCCAGGTTCTCTGGGTTTCCTCTCTCTGCAAAGCCTAACGAAAATCTGTGAATTAGCCATTTTTTTAGCCATTTCTCCATGAGTTGGCACCCTTTTAATGATTGTGTGAAAGAAAATTATCAAAGGATGCTGACACATGAAGAAAGGAATGCAGACTAAAAGTTTGATGTTTGTGGGTTGAGCTGTGTGCGTTTGGAGGCATGAATGTGGCATGTTTTTCTGGCATCTGTAGTAACCACATATAAGGTGTTTACATAGGGGATGAAACACTCTTTCGTGTGTTTGATGTGGCTTCTCAAACTGTAAATATTGTAAAGGTTGAAGTGGTTGCCTTGTAAAGGAAAAGTTTAATGCAAAAATAATAAAAAACACATATTTTTCTATATAGGATTCATTATCCATTACCTTTACCTTATGTCGGTAAGCCTGACCCAGTCCAACTGCAAGAGACAATCAGGAGACTGAATGAAGAAAACAAGGCCTTGAGAGATCAGGTATTTCAAGAAATTAAACCGATTTTTTTTCTGGATTGGAAATATTGTAACATATTTTTTATTACCTGATTTTCTATAAGTTGATGAAAAATTCAAGAAATGGTGTGAACCTTCACTTACAAAAAGAGTAAGTAATATATACATCTTGGTCTTCCTGTAGATTCATTAATGAGAGAGACTAAGTTCTTTTTCCATAGGGATCCCAATATGAACTTTTGAGGGTGAACTTATTTGAGTTTGTATCTATTTTTAGGGTTGAAAAAGCTATAACTGAAAGAGATGAAATTCAAGCACAATTTGAAATATTCAAAAGAGAAATTAAACACGCGGAAAAAGCAAATACGGCTAAAGAAATCCGAGTACTGAAAAAAGTGGTCCAAAATCTGGAGGTATAAAAACTATATTAGAGAGTTTTAGATTTACGTTCACGGCAAACGCGAAACGTCAGTTGACCAGTAAAAAATCATTTTAAATTACTGAAAACGAATCGCAAAAAAGTCCAAGTAGTAGAAAAACAAAAGAGTATTTGCTCCTGGTGAGAAGGTTTGCAAAAGGTAAAGTAAAATACAGGAAAACTATGAAAACGTGGTCACGTTTGCCGTTTGCGGGAAGAAAAAAAGTCAATCTAAAACTCTCTATTATTTGATTTAAAACCTTTTCCACATCATCTTCAAACAAGATTTTCACTCATCTTAAATCTCCAACACAGAGTGACCTGATGAAGGAGAAAAGCAAGTATCAAAGGACTTTGAATAAAAAGACTCAGGAATATCGAGGTGTCGTTGATGAGGTGTGGTCTTTATCACAAGTCATTTTATGAATGCCATTTTATTGTGTCCCAGTGGGTTGGTCAGTTGTTTGCAAGGTCGAAAGACAGGCTCTTACTTCCATCCCTCTTCATATCTTTTTTTATCCCGTATGGCGTATATTAACAAGGAAGTATCTTATCTGTTGCAGTTAGAGGAGGTGCGTGCAAGTGAACGAAACCTTCGCGCAAGATGTCGAAGTTTAACCAATRAATTAGCAGTGTATAAAAGAGGGTAATTCCTGACCAACCATTTCTTACGTTCTGCTATTAATTCCAGATAAATATTGAAAATTCCTTCAAATACTTGATATCTGTTTATTATCTTGAAGGTCCCGAGCTTCTCCAGCTTCAAGTAGCATTTCGATAAAGAGAAGTGCATCTCGGAATTCCCAATCACGTGATCGTCGTTCTACTTCACGTGATCGTCGCTCTACTTCGCGGGATCCTCGTTCTACTTCGCGGGATCGTTTATCAGACATGCAGAATCGACGATCGACTTCACTTGAACGTCGATCTGCTTCACGAGATCGAATAACGTCGACGCGGAGACGGATACCTTCTCCCGCAGGTACTGGTTTCCTAGGTAACGGCAACCCCTTTGAAAGGTGCCACTATGTGTTTCCACTCAAAACATCCTGGAAAGTCTGTCTCTGCTTTTGCCGTTTATATAATTAATTCAAATGACCTTTGTTTATTATTAATTTTTTATTTTCAGGTCCTCGTCCACCACGATTTGACCCAACAGCGTATCCTTTACTTAAAAGCACTTTTTTGCGATTGCATGTCTTCCAATGTCTCCCAAAAGTAGAATGATATTTCGGGAACGATACTGGACTTAGATGTTCATTTCTGTTGGTTTGCGACACACCTTCATAGTCTGTATAGTCCGTACCATGGCTGTAAAATGAGACGACGGGTAACGCGCAATATCGCTGATCATAGGACACGGCACGGTCACGTGATTGAGTAACCAAGGATAATTGGGTCTCTAGGTGTTTTTCCCTTGAGGTTCCCGGGTCTTCTAGCTTGTAAATAGAATGATCTTTGACTTGTACTAGATACGTGAAAGAAAAACAGCGTAAARTAACAGAAGCTGAAGAAATGCGAGGGTAAGTAAAGAAAAACGGACTTCAGTTTGTATATTATCGAATCATAATTACCATAGTAGGAATGTTCAATTTAATAGACGGAGGAGAACAAGGTCRAATGGGTCCCTGACGCGAGGCCGTTCAAGGTCCCTGTCCACAGAGCGTACCTCCAGATTGGTACCATCAGCAGATAAAGGACTCAAAAAAGGTACTAAATCAATCAATCTATTTGTACCTGTAGAACTGAATTACCGTACAAGGCTATTATTTATTATGTTTTCCTTAGGGTTACAGAGAACCTCCTCGATCGGGAGCCTGGGCAGCAGACGGTCGTCCCAGTCTTCTATTGACGGTGCGCTGTCAGATCATTCCAACAGTTCAAGACGGAAAAGAACAACGAAGTAAGTCAAGAAATCATTTGATCACCTGCATCTTTTGAGAGAATTTTGAAATCCCGAAATCATTGAAACGACAAAGCTATGTAGAGACCTAAATGGATAACTGGTACACTATCTTGAATATCCCCCTAGGAAAAAAAACACTAGCAGTTCTAAGCTAATGTGCTTTCCTTTTCTCAGAACAAAGAAGAAACAGCAACCTTCAGGAAAGGAAAACAGAAAGACTCACGTCTTGTCCAGCCCGGAAGCCTCGGATGTGGTACAGTATGATATTATATTTGATATTCAATAGTATTCAAGTAAAGACTAACTGTTCTATTGATTGTAGGGGAGCTACAAAGACCTACGGATAACCAATGCATTGTATCCTTTTTATCTCTTTGATTTATTTGTGCTATTGGTCTGTTATGAATACAATTACCTTAGCGTATCATGGGTGCATAATTAGATAAACACAGGCTACCATACCTTGTAAATGCACCTTGACAATACGGCTCAGATATTCCAGTACACCAGAGAATGGTAGAACTCACTCTCGCACGAAGACAAAGCATCGTCACACGAAATCTAGTCGTTTACCGCCACGCGGTGAGTCTACAGACGAGAAATAGTTTGTTTTGACGTCTGGAAGACAAGTTAGTAAATCTTTCAAAGATGGAAGTCAAAAACGAAGACACCTTAGATACTTTTTTAGTTATACAATTATGACAAGCTAGTAACATATTAATGATAAAATACTTTACTTCTTGTACAGAAATCGAAGATTCTTTCAACCGTTCTGCAGAGATGATGGAGATTGACGCACGTCTAAACGCATTGCAGCACTTCATGAAAGCCAATTTACAGTAATAGGATGTAACCAATCACAAACACCCACACAGACCACGTGATTAACTGATCCCAACATCACTCTTGTATAATAAATCCGCCAATAGCACACCATATTCAAATCTTTAGGAGACGGGTGGGAGACTGGTACTAATGGTCATGGAAATGAGGCTGGTTGTCTTTCCCTTATAAGGCATTACATTTCTGTTACGGATCTATTTTATTCTGGTCATTTTCTATGTACAAAACAACAACAACAACAACAACAAAAACAACACACAAATGATAACTTACTTTAGTTTTCTCTTTTTGGACCCCTTCCAGGACGTCGGAATGCCGTTCAATTTGGAGGACATAACATTAGGTTTCCAATTCTCAGGAGATTGAAATTCTTTCGTTTTGTCCTCCAAATTCAGCTGATTTGTCGTCACATGCAAGGGGTCTCTTACACTGTTTTTCACACTCTGGGACGACTGGCCTCTTTTTCAAGTTCATTACTGTCATTACCTCCCATCAGCTTTTACAGAAATGAATATGATATATAACCATGTAGTTTAATTTAAAATAATACCAGCGTTATTATTCCTATTACAAACAGTTTCAACATATTTTCATTTTTTTAACGAAAAATTATTTTAATACATATAAATTGTTTTTAATTGACCAAAACCCATCTATATTTTACTGTAGTATTATAAAGTCTTTGTACATATCTGGTTTACTTTTATATATCATTAATAAAATTATATAGTAGTAGTAATAATATGTATAATTAATATGTAGTAGTTACGTTTATCGAAATGGGTTTGGCCTCTCCCTTGATTGAGTGCCCTGACTTTGATCAGCCCAGATGTTGTTTCAGGTTTAACAAACCTACTGGGACTCACAACACTGTTTATTCCCAGAAATAAGCGCAAAGCCRGTAAGTATTCTAGTATTACGTGGAGAACATGCACCTTAAGGGATAAAATCTTGTTACACGAGCTTAAGTGCCAATCGATCAACCCTATAGGATCTCTTCCTGGTTTCAAAGCCCTTAATTTTATCTTGGATGACCGAGTTGAGGACTGGGTACGAGCTTGATAAGTATTTATTTAAAAACCCACCATTATTTCGATGTTTGAAGTATATTTATTAATGGAAATGATAATAGCAAACAGTACTAGCCATTTGGAATCAAAAATATGAATTTTAAAAAGAATATCGGCCAAAAAACCACATTTTTAAGATATTGACCACAGGGAGCCCATAACTGTTTTTGTCAGAAAATTAAAGTCCAATTAATATGGAATCCTGACTAGATTGAAATGTGCACCGGTCCTAATATTGATTACCATACTCTAATCTACATTATGCATATTTTGGTGCTTTTGTCCGCTGTGTATATATCTGGACAAAATTTTGCACCTAGCCACCTGGGCCTAGCCTGCGTGCCTCCGAACGTTTTAAATGGGCCGGGTTGTTCAAAGCTGGATTAGCGCTAATCCAGGATTAACTCTATAGGTCTCATTAAGAGTTAACCCAGGATTAGCAATAATCGGGCTTTGAACAACTGGGCCCAGACTAAAATACCTAACCATTAGGAGATCGTTACTTGAAATACCTAACCATTAGGAGATCGTTACTTGCAATACCTAACCATTAGGAGAT
>NW_022260720.1:308492-331408 GCF_009602425.1 Actinia tenebrosa | reverse complement strand
GTTCATCCAATCCATCTCTACTATGTTCATCCAATCCATTTCATGTACATTCGTATTCCTATACGTTCATCCAATCCATCTCTACTACGTTCGTCCAATCCATTATATATACATTCGTATTCCTTTACGTTCATCCAATCCATCTCTACTACGTTCGTCCAATCCATTTCATGTACATTCTTATCCTATACGTTCGCACAATTTTTTATTTTATTTTCAAGGATTTCTCAATTTAAAAAAAACAAAACAAATTCAAATCGATTCAAAATATTCAGAGAAACATCAAGCGATTCAGCTTAAAGAGACTGGGTCACAAGGTACTTTATATTGCATCACATTAGAGCCCCAAAATGACGGTTCTTCATGCTATGCTAATTTAAAAATCAAGATGGCGGATAAATCAACCAATCAGAAGTGTTGTAGTATCTGCTTGCCACATCATCCACGGTCATTCTCTCTCAACTTCTTCAAAATGGACTTCTTTCTTTCTATATTTAACTAATATTTAGACTAAAATAGGAGCCTAAAATGTCTTGGTTAACCCCTAACTTGAATATCTCGGACAGCTTGTCCTCTCTTACCAATATAACTGGTCAGATTTCGAATTTTACTCGTGAAATGCTGACTGAAGGTACCGAGGAAGTAGCAGGTAAACACTTTATAGTTATTACTTGTATGGTGCATAGAAATCCTAATATTAGTACCATTTAAGCATGATTTAAACCTCTTTAACACCGAGATAGTAATAGATGACCCTCCTTGAAGATCGATAAGATATTATATTTTTTTCTAAAGTAGATCACTTGATTTTCATTCATTTTGATCTCAAACGTAAATAAATTGCATTCAAGAAGCTCGATTACCTACAGGAATAATATTTTTTATCTATTGTAGATCCTTCAGCTGAATTAGATATTGCAAAACAACGAATTAAGGAGCTTGAAATCGTGGTAGAGAAGCAGAAGCTTGAGGTGAGTAAAACACAGCTGTGTAGCTGTGTTTAATTTAAACACACGTATTTATACTTGATTAAACATTGATTTGTTAATGACAAGATTAATGTATGTAGCTTGTAATTATTGATATTCCTATTGTCAATACGCTTGATAATTAAACTATTCTGTTTTTAATTTGTGTTTTAGTATGAAAAAATAACGAAAATAAATGAGGAATTGCAGGAGAGAGCAGAGGCTTCTGACTTACAGGCAAGACATGTTGCCAGAGATTACAGGGCAAAGCTAGACCAGAAGGAGGTACTGTAAGACAAATGCAGAATATGAACTATTAGATATCGTATATAGGTCAGGTGAGCCATCAACCAACATACAAATACCCTATTGGAAGTGTGGTATCCATCACAGACTGCATTACATGCGACCCAGTGTGGTGGATCTGTGATATAGCCTGTATGATGTCAATCACATATTCTATATCTATATTTTGTAACTCGTTTGTACTTGATAAGGATTTTTATGTTTGTCACATTTAGCAAGAAATGAAGAAACTAAAAGAAGAGATTGACAGTCATAAACATGATGATGGTAGCCAGGAAACATCATGGAACAGAACAAGACACGACTCAACAGACAGCATGGATGAACATGTAGAAATCAAGAAACTGAAAAAGGATATTGTTAGGCTTCAGACAGAGTGTCATCACTGGAAAACTCTATCAAGCTCACAGGTTAGAATCACCGCAATAGTAACAGACACTTGGTAATACCTTACCAACTA
The DNA here is from genome assembly GCF_009602425.1 of Actinia tenebrosa. The sequence goes on along the minus strand of NW_022260720.1, from coordinate 329,674 downwards.
CACTCTATTCCCTGTATCCCCTTGTCAAACCTTGGGTTCATGTATCATATAAACTTTCATTTTGGAACAAAGTTGCATTTACTCATATTATCATATTACAATTATTATTATGGCACCTGTTCTTATGGTAACCATTGTTCTGAGGGGAATGGTATATGGCGTGGCAGAGGCACAATCAGCTTCCACTTCTGACCCCTCAGTTCATTTATAGTAACATGGCTATGGTTTAGAATAGGCTCTCAAAATCATTGTCAGTACTGTAACGACAATCTACCTGTATGGACAGTGATTCTGGGATCTCATTCATAACTGATGCTCAGTGAAAATGATATATCAATATTGATTTTATAAATATTGAAAGTAATTGTATTTGTAGTGGGTGTAGAATGTGTTGTATACATAAACACTAGCCCCTGGCTATAGAGACTCGGCAATGAAGCTCCATATCATGACGTATGATAATTTCAGTTCCATCTATAAGCCAGTGGTTTGCTTTCCTAGATCATATTTGATTTACAATAAAATCAATCTCTCTTAGGACAGTCAGGATAAGTTGCACAGAGAGATTGACCAGTATCAGCATGAATTATCTACTCTTCAAAGCACTTACTCCCAGAAGATTGCCAACCTGAACAAGAAGCACAAGCTAGAGATGCAAAAATGGGAGGAAGAGAAGCAAGGTTACCTGAGAAAGATGGAGGATTTACAGCATGARCTCAAGATACTAGAAGGTAACATAGGATAAGTACATTTTATCTCTCTTTTACATGATCATACAAGTATCAAAAGAGTCTCAAGCACATCAATGAAGTGCTGTAATATGTGACAATGCTTGGTCCAGTGAGGACCAAATACATGTACAACAATAAGCAACCATTTCTGATATTACAGCTAAAAAGTATACTGAAGATGACTTTCACAGTCRAAAACGTTTTATTTTGAAAACCTTTTTTAGAGACATCTTTCTATCCTTGTAAATACATATTTTATCAAGAAGCAATATCATGACAGCCAAGAAAAAGATACCAATATTCATGGTTTCGTTATGCTTTTACTCTCTTCTTCAGTAGGCCAAGAAATTTCAGAAAACATATTTAAAACCAAGAAAAGGAGAGACTATTAACAGTATGATTTGATTACATATCAGCAAATATATTGATGTTTTCTTTGTTTTACTTGTTCAGAAGTGGACAATCTTGAAGGCATGAAATCATCTTCAAGCAGTACAGGTGATGATGTTGCTGCTTTGAAAGAAGAGCTGGAGTTGGCCCATGATACTATCACCAACCTTCGTCAGCAGCTTGATAAAGCAGCTGAATCATTCAAACTAAATGAGACTGAATTTGAAAACATGAGGAAAAACCTAGAAGAAAGTACAAGCAAGCAGAGTGAAACACAAGAACAGTTGGCTGAGATGGAAAAACGGGAGACAGAATCAAATAAACACAAAGAAAGGAGCACAGATATCCAAGATCTACATGCACAGCTTGTTGAAAAAGAAAATGCTCTGGCTTCACTATCAAATGAAATAAACATCCTAAAAGAGCAACTAAATGAACGGGAAGATGAAATTTCATCCATCAGGGAAGAGAAAAATGAACTGAAATCTCAGGAGAACAAGCTTCGTAGTTCTCTTAGTGAAGTGAAAAAAGAGCTAGAGATGTTGAGTTCTTCTACGTTGGAGCTAATGGAGGAGCTGGAGTATTCACAGGGAAATCAAGAGGAACAGAGAGTTGAGATTGAAAGCTTGAGAAAGGTTTGCCTTGTCAAGGGGGATGCTAAGGATGAAATAATCCATCTCAAGACTATTATTGGTGGTAAGGATTTTCATTCTTATTCTCTACTTTCACATCCCCATAATACTTTGCCTCTTTGGGGGGTAACCAGAGGGTAAAAACCCACTTATTTTGCTGTAGGCTGATCAGACAATGTTGACAATACCTTGTTTGGTATCCAAAAATAAAATGAAGAAGTAAAAAACAGAAAAAGATAGAAGCTTGAAGACGTTTAAGGTAAATTTTAAGCATTTTTTCGTAAGTCAATTCGTTTTCTGTAAGACCAAAACTCTTGATGATCTGTACACGCAAAAATAACTTGGAATAAACTGATAATCAGTATTGTGCAGATAAAAGAAGGTATAGTATAAATTAAATAAAGAAACTTTTCAATTTGGGACAGTTTTTTGATTGGTTACCCCCCAAAGATGCAAGGGATTATGGGAATGTAAAAGTAGAGAATAGGAATGGTTGTCATTTCTATGGACTAAGGTGAAGTTTTGTTAAGTGTCTGCTCAAACATTAGAATGCTGAACCTTTCTTGATAGAGATGGTGAAAAACAAGGCAAGAGAGATATAACATGTACAGAAAAGAAAAGACAAACTAAAAAAAGAAAAAAAAAAGAGGGAAAGAGAGAGTTAACAGTCAGCATAAGTTTTGGTTTTTTCAGTTTTAAACTAAAAATGGTGATAATTACACCAACACTCTATTCTTTTTCTTCTTTCACAGCTCTGTGGGATCGCTACGTAGCAACACAGCAGTTATATCAGAAGGTCAGACATGATTTACACTCAAGCAATCAGAGACTTTTGGCACAGTTACAAGCCAGACATGTAATGAATACTTCTAATATCTCAGCACTGGCTGAAAGGAAACAAGAAGAATTGGCATTTGCTGCATGCCAGCTTCTGCTCAGTTTGTTTGCTGACAAGGAACGCGTAGCTGAGCTTAAAAACAATATTGTAAGACACTCGCTGCTTCAATGTTGCTCAGTTCGAACCAAAAGCCTAAACTTTTGTAAATTGAACTTCTCATCTCTGCTCTCAGCTTAACTTCTTTTTCTGAACTTCTAAAACTTAAACCAAAGCACTTTAAAAAACTACTTTTTAAGGATTTTWAAAAAAAATTTCACATTCCTTCACTTCCAATTATTTTTAAACAGCATGTTTTTTCTTTAAAGATTAATTTATGTTCAACTTTCTCTAGCTTGGCATAACTCAACTCTCRCATCTACTGAACTCTTTATTCCCAAACTTGAAAATGCACTGGTTCAGTAATTTATATTAATGCTATTGCTTAAAACTAAGTAAAAATTGCTTAAAGCTTCTACTAAATTCTTCAACTTTGCCTTATTTTTAGTTTTTTTTTCATATAGGGAAATGTTTGTGCATGATAATTTTYTTAATTTAGCATGTCGAGACTACGAGTATAAAGTGAACTTATTATGATGTGGCAAACGCGTCTAAACTTTACAGTAACTCTTCAAAACGTAGAATAAATTATATTTTTGGTTAAAAAAGTTAAAAAAGTTAACATATAAAGTTGAGTAGCTGAGCACGCATGTGACAAGACCTTGTAGTGTGTTGCAGTTCGTTCTTCTTGTTTTCTTTTGGTCCAGTTTTAATATCCATTCGTAACATACGCGCACACACACTAGCCTAGAAAGATTAACAAAACCAAAACATACCTGCTCATATTCCTGGAACTTTGATTCGTGATTTGAGAACATTTTTCGGCTCCAAAATCCGCGTCTTCAGATGTTGATGTTCCATAGTTAGTGTCTGTGTATGGCGACTCTTGTATTCTTGCTTGCTAAATTACGAAGAGAAATGGCAAATCTTTAATTCGATTAACATTTATCGTAATTTATCAAATTCTTTTCTCTTTTCCGCTTTCTTCCTAAGCGTTTTTCTTTGCTTAGACTGCTTTCTGATATTAACATTTTGCTTATTATTTTTTCTTTCCTCTTCTGCGTCCACTTATTTACTTTCATTTAGATATATTATTAGATATATGTTATTCATCATTACTTTGTTCTTCTTGCAGGCCAACAGTCAATCCATTCGACAACAGGTCGCCGATGTAAAAGCAAAACTAAGCGACAAAAATACCAAACGCCGAGAGAAAATCCATCWAGAGAAAGAGCAGTTCATAGCAAGATCTTCCGAGCTGAGAACACAGATTGACGAACAAGAGAGCCTAGTGGACGATCTACGAGCAGATAACGAGCAAATTGTCCAAGAAACTAAAGAGCTTATTTCAGAAATAGGTTGCCAAACAAACAACGATTCTCTAGACGAAGGCAACGACTTCGTAGTGTCGTTACAAGCAGAAAAAGCTGTTTTAGAATCTACCATTGTTGGGCTACAAAACAAAGTGCAAGAGTTGAAGGAAAAGCTTCGTGTAAAAGAAGGCAAGCCTGCTAAACTCGACTCAAGTGATTATTATTTTGGTGAAGGAAAGGGACTTGACTTTTCTGATAGTGTGACTGAAGCAGAGGTCGAGTCTATGGAGAGTATACCCTTGAATGAGGAGCAGAACTCACTGAGAGGTTCTACATTAGAAAAAGAAGTTRATGATGACCAAGAACTCGTCATAGAACAACTGAAACAAGAACTCGAGGAGTACCGCTCGAATATAGAAGATTTAGAATATATTAGATCTGACCTAGAGAATGATAAGAGTACTTTAGAACAAGTGGTTATCAACTTGAGAACACAGATCAAGGAGCTACGTGAGGACATGAAAAAAGTCGAAGAAAACTCGTCMATGAAGACAACTAAAGGTGCAGAGGAACTGCAATCACTACAAGAAGAAAGAGAGAAGTTGATTCGAGAAAAGAACGACTTGATGAAGTCTCAGAGGGGATTTGAAGACGAGTTAGTGGAATCTGGGATCATTAGGAAAGAGGATACAATTKCTTTTGACAACGAACTCGAAAAGAATGATGTATTAAGGTTACATTTGAAGGAATGGGTCATTCGTACGAGAAAAGCGCTTAGGGAATCTGAAGAACGACAAGCTAATGAATCTATAGTAAGCATAAGTCTAGAGGAGAAATCCATGCTTGAAGAGAAATACCAGAACGCTAAGAAAATGATTGAAGAATTAGAAGGAGATAATTCTATTCTACGAGAGCAAACCAACGATCTAATCCACCAGATAAAAGCTAAATCTACTGAAGTTGAGTTAATAAGCGCCCAGCTGAAAGAAAAATGTTATGAAGTAAGAAACTTTGAGAAAGAAAAACATATGATAACAATGATCAACGAAAAGGATTCCAAAATTCTGGACCTTCAGGATAGACTTGAATTGCTGATCTCTGATGTTCCCGTGTCTAAAGAAGRTGACTATCAGATGCTCCATGATAAGCCTGAAGAGATGAAGAAAGAGAGAGATAAGTACAGGAAATCCAATGAGGAACTGATAGAATCTTTTCAAGAAAAGCAGAAAGAACATGAAGATGTGATCCAGAAGCAAGAAGAGGTTGTACAAATGCTTGAAGAGAAGAAAATAGAATGCGAGAAATATCAAAAAACGAATGAGGAACCAATGAATTTTAATGAGGAAAGGGAGAAAGAGATTGAAGATATCATTGTGAAACAACAAGAGATGGAGAGACTTCTCGAAGAAAAACAGAAAGAGTGTGAAAAATATCAAAATTCGAATGAAGAATTGATGGAGTCTTTCCAAGAAAAGCAGAAAGAGATCGAAGAACTCAATCTCAAACAAGAAGAGTTTGAGAAAATGCTAGAAAAGAAACGGAAGGAATGCGAGAGGTATGAAAAATCAAATGAAGAATTGATGAACTCGTTTCAAGAGGAACGCCAGGCCTTTGAATCCCTTGGACACGAACAAGAAGGAATGGTACAAATATTCGAAGAAAAGAGAAAAGAATGTGAGAAATACAAGCAAGCAAACGAAGAACTGATGATTTCATTCCAGGAAAAGCATCAATCTTTCGAGGATCTTAGCCTACAGAATACCAGCCTGTCTGAGCATGTACGAGAGAGTGAGACACTTCTACGGGACCTAAGACAAGAAAAGGAGAATCTTTTAGCTTTATTGGAGAGTAAGGAACAACTTGTTAAGTCGTTGTCCGAGGAATCTAAAAGCTTTGCTGCTGAAAAGGAAGATTTAAGCCTGGTAGTACAGGAATATCAAGACAAGCTACATACCAAAGAGCAAGAAGCTGCAGAAGTCTCGCACTTACTTTTTGAAGTTGACCAGCTTAAAAGACAAGCTCGTGACAGAGAATTGAGTAAAAAATCCCTGGAGGAAAGAATTTCTTGTCTCTCAGCAGATAATGAGAGGCTAAGTACTTCTTTAGACGAAAAGAATATGGCGTTGAGTCATCTTGAAGCGGAGTTAARAGAGAAAAGAGTTGAAGTGGAGCACCTGGATTTGGAGATGGATAAACTGAACGAGTTGGTCGGTAGTAATGTTGCTGTGAGGCGAGATTTAGAGCATCAAATATCTTCCCTCAAGAAGAAGAAGGAAGACATAGAGAGACTATTAGAGGAAAAAGACAGTGCTATAGATACTTTGAAGCTTGAWTTAAGAGAAAAGGGAGCAGAGAACGATCTCATTAGGCTAGATGTGACGAGAATGACTAAAAATCTCAAAGAAAAAGAAATGCTGTTTCAGAGTGGAACCCAAAGTCCAGAACAAGAGACTCAGAATCAAGTTTCTCGAATGCTTYGTTTGATTCGAGAGAAAGAACAAGAAATAGAAGCAATGAAACAAAAAGAAGCTTCGTTGATTGCTGCTGTCAATCAAACAGACCAAACCAGTAATGAAGCCTTGGATCATTATATACAACAGATAACACATTTGACAGAAGAGACAAACCGCTTGATGGCAGAAGTCGAGCAAAAGGACGAGGAATTGTTGCTTGCTAATGACAGGCTTGAGGTGTTACAAGAAAAAATGAGCGGCAAATCCCAGGCTTCCGTGGTACTTCAGAGCGAACACAGTCGACTTCTTGCGCTCAACGAATCACAAGGAAATGAAATTGCAAAGATGAGAGAAAGAAACGACCACATGGGGAAACTAATAGAAGAAAAGGAAAAGGCGAAACATGATGAGATAAACCGGYTGCAGAACGAGTTCACACATCATGTCAATGAACTCAAACGAGAGCAAGAGAGGTTGCTTACWYTACTCAGTGAAAAGGATCGTCAGATTGTTGCTCTTGCTGATGCAACAGTTCCTKTATCACCAACAGCGCAGGTCTATTCCAGTCCACCTCCCCTTCTAAAGGAAGTACTACAAAAAAGCGAATCAAATGTCACTCAAWYAGGCGCCTCTAGAAGTGACGTTGARCTGAGAGATCGACAAATAGCTGCACTGAAAAGTCAGCTGTCAAATTCCAATCGAAATCTCAGAGAAAAGCTCGAGCAAAATGAAAACCTTCAAAATGAAATACAAGACCTTCGACTAAAAGGCGAAAATTTGACAAATAACCTTAGTGAACTTAAAGAAAGATCTTCGTTATTAGAAAGTAAGGACAATCGAATAGAAGCTTTAGAAGCAGAAGTTAAGGCATTGAATGAAACACTGAGTTCGAGTAGGAAGGAACTAAAGATGATTGAAGAAAGTCATTCCAACGCTAAGGAATCAATATTGTTCGAACTTGAGAGTCTACGAATTGAGAAACAAGACTTACAGGAAACTTCGAGTAAGGAAATCACAGAACTGAAAAATAAACTTATAAAGGCTTTTAATTCGTTAGGAGATTGTGAGTTCAGTATATCTGAACAAGGGTTTGAAGATATCGACAAGAACTTTAATGGAGTTGTGCAACGAGTTATCAACCAGAGAAACAATTTGTTACGGGAAAAGGATAATGAAATCCGAGCTCTTAAAGCACAAATAGCGAATCTAAATGTCCTTACACAAGCTCCAGGATCAAGAGACTATGGATTAGAAGAAATATTAAGAGAAAAGGAACTACTTAATGACAGAATCATGAGCTTACAGAACGAGAAGGATGATGTACTACAGGAAAAAGAAAGTATAGTTGCTGACTTGCAAAGCCAAGTTATTAATCTTACAAAACTCGTGAGCGACAAAGACAAATCTARAAGTCAGGATTCCGAGCGATTAATACGAGAAAAGGAACGAATGGAAAAAGAATTAGAAAGGCTAAAAACTGAAAAGGAAAGAAATGCTATTCAAATTGAAAAATTAACTTCAGAAAACAACCGCCTGTCSAGTCTGTTAGCGGAAGAAAAATCCAACGCGGCAAAACTCCACGCCAATAGTGAGCAATACAAACAGGTTTTACAGGAAAAGGACAACAGGATAAACGAGTTATCTAGGGAAAAGGACGAGTTGAATAAGGAGAGCGATACTCTTAAGCAAAGGGTTGCTCTTCTGCAAAATGATTTGACTAAAGCGTGTGGAGGGCAAAAAGAAACTGAGGCCAAGTCGAGTAGAGAGTTGCAGAGACTACGAGAACATCTTTTACAGGTATGAACTACAGCGACCCACTTTAGACAACAGCGYTAGATGCACTCTCGACCCCTGAGACCTGTCTTTGTTGCTGTGCATGCTTTAAAAATATTTCATTGAGCATGCGCAGTAAGAATGAGGAGCCTGGGATCGCCGGAAAATACAAGGATGAAAATGAAGTCAACCTGAGGTTATTTTTGATATRCTAAGACTGTTTGTAACTAACTTTTAGGTCGAGGAAAGTTACACCAGAGAGGCCATGGAAGCTRAAGAACGTGAGAAGAGTTTGAGAATGAAATTAGCCCAAGCAGAAGAACAGCTGCTATCAAGCTCTCACTCCATGCAGGATAGAAGGTATGTATTCCTCTTGTACTRCTTGTTGCAGTAAAATAAGTCTCCGTCTACGAAGAAATCCTTAACAATGCTATCTGTGCTCTATTCTGTTTCTATCTGTATTTACGTTACGCACCACCGTTATGCATTGGCAACCATTTTGTTTCAACCCCAGCAAGCAGTGCAACTTCTTTATTCTTGTTTGTTTGTGTTATCTTTATAGTCGGCAGTCTTSGCAACAGCTAGAGAGCCTTCAGGAACAGCTCCATTCTGTAGCTAGTCAAAGAGATGAAGCAGTCATGCAGCAAGCCGCTGCCCAAGAGCAGGTCCAACAGTACGCGACATCACTTGATAATTTACAGATGGTGTTGGAGCAGTTCCAAAGAGGTAAGACACCTGCACGTCACAACAACGATAAGCGCCAGGGAGATCAGCAGAGTTTGTTTCAGGGTATCCATAAATTTGTGGAGGGAACAAAAGCAGTACTCTTTCTTGATTAGATCTAAGTATTTTCTCGRTTTTCTTGTTTAACCCAGATATTGAAAAAGTAGAATGACTCTATGGATGGATGATTATCGATGAAATTCCTCTTATTTTGTTTGTAGAAAAAGAAAGTCAGTTAACAGCAGTACAAGAACAAGCTCAGCAGCAAATCAACGCAGCTCGTGCTGACGTCTTGCAGAYGCAGCAACGAGAAAATGAACTGAAGGTAAAACCAAAGAAAGTCATTCTCGTTTGTATGTTTGATTAACAGGCCCTGACAAAAAACATATATATTTGTTCTCGTAATTTTAAAGGCGCAGTTGCAGAATGCTGCCAAAATTGTTCAAGAACTTGGCAGATTGAAGCAAGAGGTAGCAACTAGAGATGAAGAGATAGCTCATTATAGGGCTTCCGGTATGTCATCACAGATTTATGTTATTATAGAGATTTACCGGGTACCCATATACCTCCACGTCCCCTTAGTACTGCCACTCCGAGAGCTTGGATAACACCTGCGGGACTACTAAAATCTTGCATCTTCTGCACACACGTCATTTGTTTCCATAGTAATCTCCCAACTCAAAATCCTAAATCGTCCATCCTTAGTTATTGTTATACCTTGTAAACCTTACCCTTGCATCTGTTGATTACGTTTATTGTTTTTTTTTAGTTGCAAAGCTTGAGGAAGACMTTCGAGTAAGCCATAATGTCATCCGAGACATAAACAACACCAATGACAACAAAGTGGATAAGTAAGTTCTCTCTCTCTCAAATCTTTTTCGTCTGACATTTTATGACTCAAGAATAGTCATATCGGCAAAGAAGACCCCCTTAGGGAGAGTGAAGGTTGTAAAATAAGGGTACTGGTAGCCATAGCGACCAGTATATGTGTAGGGCATGCTATGCTAAGTGATATGTGTCACTCTTGCGGCGAGGAGTTGAGATTTAATCTTATTAATTTGATTGCTTCGTTTCTATATAATTCTTATTTATATCTATTGTGTAAAAGAAATTCATGTTATTTACCGACAGGACGTTGTTGAAGAATCTCTTGCATGGCTACTTCAACACTCCTGAAAGCAAAAGAGCAGATGTCGTACACGTTATTGGTGGACTGTTAGGATTCACGCCGGAGGAAATGATGAAGGTATGTAAAAACCCTACTCTGAATCTTGTGACAAGAAGGTTTCTAACCTTTGTCAATTGTTTTTATCAAAACCTCTRATACTTATTCAAATTCGGGAACCGCCCTTCCAATTTGGGAACCGCCCTTCCGAGCTGAAAMTTAACTCAGGGAACCCGTCTCGCGCCGAATACATTTTTTGGGGCTGCGTTTAGGATGTGAAAGTTTCAGAAATATCTCCCATATCGGCAGCAAAAGGTCGGGACAGTCTTCCTTTGAACTTCAAAAAAAAAAAAAAAAAACGAACTAGACAGCTTGATACATTTTGGGATGTTTTGTTTTAGATTGGTACCGGCTCAGCTCCTCCAAGTCAGGGTGGATGGATGTCCTCTTTCTTTCCATTTGGAGGACCACCCACACCGACAGCCAAGAACATTCCAAAGGTTACAGACAAGGTGGGTTGAATATTGGTTATTTTTGAAAAAGTATCCGTAAATATGTGCAAATGCGTTACTAATTCCGCCTCTGCATTCCACTTCAGCACGCCTTCGAAACTTGCGCGCAGCAAGAAAGCAATATTTATGCTCTCTTTTTTAGTTTTTCTATTTTAGATGTTCTCTCAGACCTTTACTATTATTCTTTTCTCTCATTTTGTATAGTCATTCACGGAACTGTTCGTAAACTTCCTGCAACACGAGTCGGACGCCACTGGTACACCATTACCAGGAAGACCAGGCAACACCACTAACCCACTCCTGACAGGGCTGACGGCTAAGCCAACCCCATTGGCCCAACCACCCACGGGTAGAAGACAACCATTAGCAACCTCCACGCCTCTTCCCAGTAAACCTCCTACCCCTTCAGGTGTTGCTATGACAACGGGTGCTACCCCGTCACAGTTGGGAACTCCTGTATCGGGTATTTCACCTATAACACCAATGACTGCTCCGCGAATGCCTAACAGTGTTGCACTCAGACCGCCTATGGTTAATTCGTTTACTACAAGGTTAGTTTATTRGTCCCCTTCTCAGTTCCCTGCGCCATCTTGAGCTTGCAATGATAGAGACCTTTTTTAACACCTTGGACAATTGCCCTATTTCACTATGACGTCACATCAAAACAATCTATTGTTTAAACGCAAAGGATCATGGTCGTCGGAGGGGGTCAAATCAAYGCAAATTCACCGAAAATTGTTCTAAAACCCGTATCAATCCACGAAGAGAGGTAGAATAGCCAGCAAACGCTCAGAATATTTTTTAGTACATATTAACACATATTATATCTGAAAACCAGGCCATTTTAGATTAAACTGTTTCGCTAGGAGCAAATTTTGTTGAATTTTCTATTGGATTTGGCGATTCTATCCCCTACATAAACAAGCAGTGACGTCATAGTGAAATAGGGCAATTATTCACGTCTCTATCATTGCAWGCTCACCGTTCGTCTCGCTTCGAAGCAAAGACACTATTGGGTTTAAAATATTTGTATTGTTTCCGATTACTAACTAGTTGTTTTWACTACACATTTCAGACCACCGTCCACGCAGCCATTACCTACAAGTGGTAACCCTYTTCTCTCAATGTCGCCCGTTCAATCTTTACCTTCTATCACGTCATCTGGTCCATCATCGTTACGAAACGTTCTCTTTCAAACCGCTCCGACGCAATCACAAGCTAGATAGCTCAATTCCCTTAGGAAAATAGATTTAGGAGAGAGATGTTAGCCTAAGTTAAGAAAAAAATATTAGGGTCTTACATGTAACAGCAGAAAAATATTGCTCTAAAATTTGTAAMTCAAGAGAAATGATGCTACTTACAACTTCTTAACACATTCTTCTAGYGTAGTGTGCTAAGTTTCTTTGCTCGTGTTGGTCTTTGGACCCCTTTTTTCTACTTCTCGTTTTCAAGTGTTATTCCTCTTCTATCAATGACTGTTCTCGTCTTTGGGATTTGTGAGCCTCACTCAATAGAATCTCTTCTTCAATCTTTCGTTCTCAGAAAGTCTACACTCTTTTGAAGATAACAAAGTAACTCGAGAGAAGTTTATCAATTTATGTGCAATTCAAGTTGCTCACATTCAACAGTGACATTTTTACAAATTTTATCCTCAAGAAAAAATCTTTATGAACTTGAAATATTTGGCCGACATTTTCGGTCTTGAAGYTTCATCTGGGCTATAGTCATTTATTTACGCTTTCATACCTGAGAAAAGAAAAATGAAAGAAAAAATATTGGGTTATTTATAATGGGAGGAAATAAATATATTAAAAAAAGATTAATAAAATACGATTTTAAAAACACATCTCGTGTTAAAATATATTACTTCTGGAAAATAGAGGTTATAGGATGCAGGTTCTTTTAAGGGGTGTGCTGACCAATGTTACACCAGAAGGAATTTTGTATAATATTATGGTATTGAAATCCGKGACAATTGCGCTAAAATGAGAGAAAGAATTCCCCCACACGGTTTCTATATCAACGTCCGTTGTTGCCTAGGTTTGTTCTTTATTATTTAATCCGCCAACACTGCGTTTTTGGTAGATTTTTATCTTTAAAAGTTTTGATATTTCGTTAACAAAATTTGCGCGTCTGGACATGTGTTGCTGGTCAGCGGTAGTTAAACCTTATTGCCTAGTAACGCCATTAAACAATCGGTATTTTCCCTCGAGGGAATATTTATCCCTGGTTCTTTAATGTTTACGTCTTGAAAATGGTTTAAATTAACGGCTGTTTTTACTCGACACTAATGGCTTTACATCCTAAAGTAATTTTAAGTAGTGAGCAAATTTTGTCATTAAGAAAATTTCAGCAAATTTACGCTTTTTCATGACAAAAACGATGATTAGATTTCGAGTAAACTTCCGTTTCAAATTTTAGAATTTTTTCCAATATAACTTAGTTAAGATTATTTTATAGTTTACGGTAGCTTTGTATCAGTCATATTTCTATGGGTGAACAAGGGACTACAACTCAAACAGGTTTAGGAAACGAAGAGGATAAGGACGCTTCATTTCAAGAAGAAGATGCCGAAAATGGCGGCGGGGTTTCCTTCTACGTGAACAAAGATGGGCTGCCCATGTCATCTAAAACGTGGGAGAGAATGTGGCGCCATGTTGAGACAATACAACCTGAGAAACTACCAATATTTAACCAAATTAGAGAAAGTCCTAATCTTGAGAAGGTATGCATAGATCTGCATAGATGTAGTAAATAATGTTTTCATTTATAGCACAGCTGATTTAAGTTAACCTATATCAACAGAAAATTTTATATTTAAGCTTACATTTAGCTAAAATATCTGTAAATTACGCGAATTCTAGTGGTATGGCACATGTGCTAGAGGGATGATAATGGTGATAATGACTATGTTGATGGTGAGGATGCTGATAATGGTGATGACAAAAATGGTGGTGGTGGTGTTGAATGATAGTGATGATGATAACCATGATGATAGTGATGATGAAGATGACACTGTTGTTGTTGATTATGATCATGAGGATGAGGATGATCATATAATTAGCAGCCACAGCAGTTGTTTCACAAAACCTGACAAAATTATATTAAATTATTATTAATTATTAGCAACAAATATGGCATTTTTTATGAATATAAAACTTTTGCTGGCAGATACGATTTATGAATGATAAAATAAAATTGTAAGGTTATTTTTTTTAGAATTTAAGCATCAATAATATTAATTGCACAGTTTTTTTCTCTAGGTTCCTGTGGTCATTCCTCCTGTTTTGACAATATCAATGACAGTCAAACAGAAACTCAAAGCGATACAGGATTATTTGATACATTTACAGTATCCTAAATATTAATAATATGTATCTAAATCTATATATAGTTTGTTATCCTATCTTAGTAGCTCCAGTGTATAAGTAAATAAGGGAAGGGCTATTATTATCTATGAAAGGGGGGGGGGGGAGAGGGAAAAATCATAAGGGAAGGGGGAGGTGGTAGGTAACTTTATTATAAACACTTTAAGGGGTGAGCCTCGAAGAGAATTTTTACCAATCTTTCTCCCCTTCATAAATTATTGTCCAGTCCCTTATGTCTGGAAATCAATTCAAGCAAATTTTGTATGACATGTTATATTGATAAACTTACCACGTGATTGTGCAGCGATTGTCAGAGTGCTATAGGTACATTCACTTTCTGATCTAAGTGCCCTGTGATGCAAGTAATATCATATATAAAAATACTCCTAATTATTAAAATGAAGCAGTTATTGTTTTAACATTATTCAGATACAACCATACAGGGACACAGTTATTTGAAATAAGAAAAAATAGGCCATTGAAAGGGTAAGTACTTAGTTAGCACCCAATCGCTTCGTAAAATATTTCCCATTTTAGACCACCTATTCAAAATGAGATTCTTTGTTTGAGTTACATTCACTAAAACATTTCTGCCAATGAACAAATAAAACTCCTCAGAATAACCTATGGTTTGTCAGAGCTAAATGGATAGATGTGTATAATGTAGGTCAGAATAGACCCTTTTCTTGTTCCAAATTACTGCTGTGCTTCTTGATTACAGACTCATTTGCTCAGGCTAAGCCTCAAATCAGTGTCTAATTACTTGCAAATACCAACGGTAAAGTAAAGAATGCACAAGTTCAACAATACGAACACTTTGAAACTTGACGGACTTTGACTGGAAAACATGATTATTCTTCACAAGATCGAGGCTTAGTCTGAGCAAATGTAATCAAGAAACACAGCGGTAATTTGGAACTCGAAAAGGGTCTATTAAAATCCCTTCAAATTTTCACAAAACTCCTTCAGTACCCCTACCTCTAAAAGTACTCATGCTGCACTTACTTATACAATTTCTTGAATATTTACAGACTGATGGATACAGCAAGAGAAATCATCAGAGAATCTCTACCAATCAAATGCCTTGAAGCTGTTATAGCATCCTYGTATCCTGCATAGTCATCAGCACCCTATTCAATTGTTGAGTCAGAAATGAGCAGTGTAGGATGTGTTCTGTCTCTGGGATGAATGTCTCTATCTGAACAAAATGAAATCTCCTTGTCATGGTTTTAGGGGAAAGGGGGTCATCATCATATCATCATCATCATTTTCTCCTCACATGGCACATGATTGGCCTTTGGGGGGGGGGGGGCTGCCAGCATTAGAAATCAATGTTCCAATAGGCATGTAATGTTCTTTTTGTTTGTCATCATAATTCAAGCCTGTTGCTGATCTACTCCCAAGGGCATGCCCCCCCTGACCCTCTATTTCACATCAAGGATGGTTTCGATCAGGGTTCATAATAGCACACAGGCAATCCTTGACATTCTACAGATATCTGACAAGCAGCATTCCCGAACTACAAAGATTTACAATTAGTTTTAAGAGTCAATTTTCTTCTCAATATTACCGGTAAGTAAACCTGTTACATTGTGCCTTATAGAGCAATGTCTTTCTGTTGACTTAACTCCCTGTTGTTTGATGAATGTTTTCTAGTCATATCGTTCTTGGTGTTGTGGCCAATAGTAAGTATGGAGCCCTTGGTCTTAGTAGGAGAGAAGATCTGATGTACAAGCCTCTTGAATTCAAGGTAAAGACCACTACTTTGAGCAGAGTCTCCTCTCTGTAGTTCTCTCTCTTCTCTCGGCGGCCTGTATCGCTAGTGCCAAAGGAAAATAGACCTTTTTTAGCTTCGTTGTTCGTTGTGCAGATTTCAGCTGACCATGTGATGTCACTCTTTGGCGTTGATTCTTTCATGTGTAAATATTTTAATATATTCGTCATAAAAGAACAATTCTCAAGGGAATGACATGTGATCTCGAATAGGCAATTTGTATACGAAACTAAAAAGGTCCATACAGACTCTGCCAACTGTTTTGCAGTACTGATGATCAAGTTCCTGCTAGTAGTAATGACGATAGGGATATTCGAGGACTCGAATCTAGACGCGAAGAATGGTTTGAATGTATACACAGTGCATAAAAAAGAAGTATCTTTGATTGATCATGACCCACTTTAGACCCAAGATCCCTTTTATTTTTATTGCATGCATAGTAAGAATAGCTATAAATACCAGGGATTGGAGTCAGCACGAGAGAAAATTAAGAGAACGGCAAAATAGATAAGAATACTGAGGATGATCACGCATTCAATACTGATCTATATGCTAATTCCCATTCATTTGCAGTCTTTGYTTGATTTGATCAACGATTTCATATCMTCCTACGGTAAATGTAAGTATGCACTACATTTGAGGATTGGTACGAGAGCGCTATTAATGGAGGGGGGATGGGTAGATGAGAGAATTATTGGAAACAGAATGACCCTTACTCAGCTGTCTTCAAAGAAATGCTGGCCTTAATCATTGTACTTTGGTACGATGCGTCATAGCTGTGCCATTATACTAATTCCAGGTACATCTCTTCCAGATGATCACTCAGTCAAGAGAATCAAACTTAGTTTGCCCATAGTTCATGATTTGCACAGCTGTGAGAAAATCTACTGGAAGGTAGGTACTAGATAGAACTAGCTACTAGGTAGAATCTCATGTGCAACCGTTAAACAAAGGAATGATACTCAAGGAATAATGCGTGATATGTAATGGGAAAAAATTACGCCCAATGTAAAGAAAGCTATAGGGTAACGTAAGATGATATTGCAGGCCCCTCCGTTTATATAGAGGCTACTCTTGCTGCTTTTATCTCCTTATCTTGTGGAATGATTATCAAATGCTTTTAGTCTTGCGCAGTTGACTATGAGTTTTGTATTGCAAGATTGTGCTAGAAATGTTATATTTTATAAATTTTGTTTTCCAGTATATTGCCTTCRATCCCAATAAGCTGGGACAAGCAGACATGAAGAAGTTGCTGGATAAATATTCTCGTGAAATCAAACTTGCGGTAGGCTATACGACATCTCAATCAAAGGATTGTCTTAATTATGGCATTCGTTTTAGGGGATCATSGTCTATTTCGTTCATAATTTATCCAATTCTTTTGCAGGCAAATTATTATGTGACATCTCCTAGGAAACAGTTTGACAATCTATCTACGTCATCATAAAAGAGTGCGTTCAGTACTCCCTCGCTGGGTGTGGTTATTCATTGTAAGTACATCATTGTATTCATGATAACTGTTTGATTCTCGGTTTCTGATTGGCTGATTGACTAAAAGATTGACAAATTTGATTTTTGATTAATTTATCAAGAAAATAGGCGACCATTTTGAAATGTACTTTTGTGTCCGAATGAGAGAGGTTTGACTTATTATTCTCATACTCATTAATAATTCATGWGTAAASCAGCCAATCAATGGGCTATTTTTGGGTCACATGATGTTACTTGAAACCTGGTAAAGTGCTGTGAAAGGAATGCATTCAGTCTGGAGTAACTGGAACAAAATTAATTCAGTCCTAGGACTGAATTAATTTTGTTCCAGTTAGTCCAAGTCGAATAATTAATGAGATGAGAAGTCATTTCAAAGCCTCCAATATCGGACTGGACGGGATTTCAAGTCCGCGCAATTAGTTCCAATTAGTTCCAACTAATTGCTTTGACTTGAAATCCCGTCCAGTCCTCATTGTCGGCTTTGAAATATTACTTAATATAAAGTAAAGTCTTGGTATGGACACCTCTGTTATACGAACACTTCTTCCATCCCTTGGGCGTCCGTATTACAGAGGTTTGGCGTTCTTCCTTCYGTCGATACAAACACTATATAATAAWCTTTCTTAGGCTTTTAGTAGTTAGCATTTTAAAATATCCCAGATAAGTGGCATAACTTTCCCTGACTCTCCCGGGATAGTACTAGGAAGAATATCAACAATTAACGTCATGGCAATGTAAAGGTGCTATACTATTTGACAGCTTGTAGTGAGTCTTGAGAGGTAGTGACGCATTGCGTGGTAAATCGGATGACACACTACGACAAACTATTGCGTATTTGTTAAGTATATCGTAGAACGGATTTCACGTGTGTCCGCGTGTGGTATGTGTTCGGGATCTACACTCAAATGGCTTTAATTCCCTCTAAGCCAATGAAAAAGCAAAGAATCACWCCCTGGAATGCTTGTAAACGGAAGCCTCTCAAATGGCACTTTCGACTCATATGAAACGTATGTGGTGATGATACTGGTATTTTTTACACCCACCTTTTCGTCAAACCAGCCAAGTGTGAGTGAAGTTTTTTTTAAATTTTTAGTTTATCTGTGGTACATTGTCATTTTTAACCAATAAATACGATGTGAAGAGATTGCGACGTAGAATGAAAATAATGCGCTTTACTTGAATTACATTAACGCTAATCCGATAAAAGCATTTTAGAATCTAAAAACATCGACAATACAAATCAGTCCTTATTCAAATATTTTACTCTTGTTGTCCAGCTGAGAATAAATGGAATATTGGAAAATAAAAAATGGAAGAGAGAAAGATGCAACATTAGCTGAAAGTCGCTACTCAAACGAAACAAAACGAAGACCATTCATGAGTCTTGTTGTTGAAGAACCGTGAACAAGAGATCCATTAAAGGACAATTAGAAGGCGGAAAGTGTAGAAACTCAAGATGTGGTGGTAATGGATGTTGAATGGGATGTGGTTATGATAATACACCACGATGCTAGCTGCAAGATGGTTTGTTATTTGATCTCAGACATTGATCGACTAAAATAAAATATTATCTTAACATTTTTTTTGAATTCAAAAATGAAACAATGTATACAATACTCCAGTAAAAGGRTGAAAAACGAAAAACGAATGGAATTAGCTAGGAGATGTATTTTTTAAAAACACCTTTATTTTGCTTAAGAAAGTRATAAATATTTTGGGAAAACTTTCTAAACAAAAAGATTTAGATTACCAAATCAAAAAGGACGGGTCGAATATTCGTTGAAAGTTGAAAGTCCTTTCTGACTCTTTCTTTTGACGAATAAAAAATTCTGTTTCCTACATGAATATTAATAAGAAGATTTTTTTCGGGCAAGAACAAAAACAGACTATCAAGGAAACATTTTCTCCGCGTTTTTTCCCTTTTTTCTGGGATTCCTGTGGTTGTTCTTTTCCACTCTATAAATGTCGCCAAAACAAACAATTTCGCCGAATAATAAAACCACCTCTGGGCTAATGTTAGACCGGGGACAGCTGACTTACAGATAAAAATGGACCTTGGGTGATCCTAATATTGTTAACTACTTTTCCAGAGGATAAACGCCACGCCTTTAACCCTCTTAACTCCTCAGTTATTTCAAACAACTCATATTAATGYCTTCGCGTACAAAATATTTCATAGGTTATAATAAGGTTAATCTAATAAATATCTCCCAATTTTTACCACAATGTTTTTGTTGACCTTGTCCTTGTTGTACTGACGGCCCTCATTTCATCATCCAATTAAAGGAAAACTCTTGCTCAAGATTTTATAAACTGGATGTTACATCTCACTGATTCCTTCATTCATATAGCTCAACTGTCCTGTTATGACAAAAAGAGGGTAAAAAATATGATAAATATTTTAAGAGATTCAATAAACATTGTTGAATTRTGAATTAAAACTAATGAAATGGATGGGRAAAAAACATGAAAAAGCTAGGAGGTTTGAATGAGAGGAAATCAGGATAGATACTATCTTAACCGGAAGTAAACCGGCACTGTTTAATCAAACAAAGTAGATCAAAATCAATCATATCATGTCTTAATGCTTCACCTAAATTTTGATCATTTATAACCTTGTCGAAGCTGTACAAAACACCCAAGACGTGATAGAATCGAGACATGTCGAAAGCTCGCGGGCTTAATGGGGATCTAGGTGTCTGGAGGTGTGCTTTTGTTTTACCTCCAGCGAAGCCATTAAACTATTATAATGCTTTATAAATAGTAGAGAAGAAGAGATTTAGAGCTGTGGAAATATGCTCGCTATCAGATATATCAACATTTGGTCATTCAGAAATATAAAACCTAGGTCTAATGTATACAGCTATTTTGAAAAAGGCTTTCGCATGTTGCACGTTGTTTACCAATCTTAAAGGGTTTCATATTCATATGTAACTAACTGATCAACAAAAAAGAAAATATGCCGGAAAAACGTACAGATTAAATTTGGGAAAATTTTATATTGTCGTRACCTTTCGGTAATCGAATTCACGTCGCCCATAGTGCATTTCGGGCTTGGATACAACATGAAACAAAATCCTCACCAACCTTCTTTAAATAGCTGCATACATATTGCTACAAATTACTCTTTTAACTCCATTTCTTCTTTCTTACTCATTTGTGGGGGTCTTCATTTGTGTAGCATTTGTGATCATTTYTTGAAAGGGAATTTCACCTCAGTGGGTTACCTGTGGACAAGGAGTCCTTGGAGTAAGTAACTCAACTCGGTATTTTGTTTTGGCTCAAATGAAGGGTTTGTAATAAGCTAAAGTTGAACAAACTATTCCATCGAGTAAATAGCGTAAACAGGCATGTTTTAAATGAGCTTCTAATTATTAAGTGCTCTTTTGATACGATGTTTTGAACCTTTTGATTCAAATCCCCTCGGATCAGGCTGGGATCAATGGACGTCACTTTAAGAGGACTAGAAAACGACAATGTGGTGCCTTGTGTTATTAGATCTGAAGGACTATAATCTTGTGTATTGGACGATAAGATTACGAGTCTTTTGTGGGGCTTGATAGGAAATGACTTTTTGAGTTGGGCTTGAATCGGAGGATGATTTRAAATATATATAAATGCATGGTCTAGGTAATTTAAAGGAGAAAAAGATAAAAAACGTTTAGGATTTTCTTAAAAGGAAATTATTTTAAAATAATATAGCTAGCATTAAAAAAACGTTGATGTAAAAACGTTGGAGACATATAACGTTATTTGCACTCTTGATGTTTAATTACATAAATATAAAAAGAAAATAAAAAACTAAAAGTGGAACTCGTACCATTAACGTTTTCAAAAAAAACACGTAAACAAACAAACCAGACAAACTAACAACAACAAACAAACGAGCAAATAAATAAATGAATAAGCAAATAAACAAGCAA
>NW_022260720.1:295219-307422 GCF_009602425.1 Actinia tenebrosa | reverse complement strand
AAGATAAAAACCAGAGCCATTGCGTGATATTTGAGTTTAGACTGTACTTGTATACTCAAGTAGTGTTGACCAGCCAAGGCTATTGATGACCGAMAAAGTGCTTTCATAAAATGCCTCAATTATGCTCTAAATACTGTTAATTTGTAAACTGTCAGTTCAACTCAAAGAAATTGAGTACATTTTGAGCATTTTTTAAAAATTGAAACGCGATACAATGCCTTGAATTTAAAATAATCGTTGTCTGCAGCGATTTAAGTGAAAGTACCAAGAAAGAGTCAACRCAATTATGGCGCATGACTCATCACTTTACGCATTTAGAATTCAAGTTTGACATCGTGTGGGAAAATGCGCTTATCAAAAACCCTGTTGGATTTTACGATTGACAAYTTCAAAATTATTTTTCTTGAGAGCAGCTAGTAATTCAGCCTTTGAGTGTTAATTTTTGAAGGTTTCCGCCATATTTGACTTGGGACATCATGCGCATGCGCATCGATGTAATCGACTATAGAGCTGCTAACAAAGGTTTTTCATTTGATTATTAATATTAAAGGTTGATTTCCTTCTAACAGGTGAGGTGTTCACTAATGTAAATTCGAATCTGGTGGGGAATGCAATTATCATGCTCTTCGTCGCTCAGAGCCTTGCTGCGCATGCTCGACGAAATAATTTTGTTAAGCATGCGCAGTAAGAAATAAAGGCTCTGAGTACGAGATTGAAAAAAACCCTTAAACTGATTTAAGTTTTGATGTAATGTTTTGCGGAATAAGCGTAAACTTTTCCCACCAATTGACCGTAGCTACCCCTTCCTTATGAAATAACATTCCACTCATCCTCTTAGATACCCTTTCTAGCTTCTTTGTGATAACAAACRTCGCCAAAGTCATAATTTATTCATTATAGCACTTTAGTCATACTTTGAGAACAAATCGAAAATAATGCACTTAATCCCTTTAAGGATGTATTGTWTAATCTTGAAATTAAATCATGAAGAGAATTTTCTTAAGTTCGGTTTTGGAGAGGTGCAATTGTCCAATCAATAGAACCAACATGGAAGGCATGTCAATCATCCAATCAGAAATCTACAGTATATACTACTCGTTATTTTTAGGGCAACGAAAACTTGGTACGAAAACAGCCGATAGTGGTTTCTATTACCAAAAAAATATCAATAAAGAAGACTTAGATTAATCACGAATGAAGTACGTATGAAGTTTGCATAGTTYGACCCCGTTGAGCTGCGCCDCTGCTGTACTTGCGGTGGTGATAAGCGATGACAAGTTTTTTTTMAGTTCTTYTGAGTCCGAAAAACATAATGCCACGTGGTCTAGCTTCGGTACACAACRCCATACAAGGTGTGATAGACCAAAGATGTTTGCACTATGTACGCTATCTCAGAAATAGTTGGTTCGACGTTATGCCGGCCGCCATGACGGATAACAGAAAACTGAATGGAGTCCATTTCTTAAGAAACAATTTAATTCAAAAAACCTTTTTTGTCAGTTTTTATATCTAACATGGTTAGGGGTACGTGATCAGGTCAACCTTTCTACAACCATTAGACGATCATTATCCGCCTTAGCTTGAGGCCGAATCATCAGGCGAAAGCCTAATTCAATAACTGTTTTATTATGCATTTTGTAAAGTGAGGATGGGGGTTACATTTTGCTTCTAATAYAGAAACGAACCGTCCTCCAAAATTTCCACCTTTTCACTTGACACGTCTAGCTCTTATATGAGGTACTTATACAATCAGAAGGATTGGGACTTGCGAAATTTAGACTTCTATTATATAAATAAAAAAACGAGAACTTAAACTAACGGTAAAGATGACATCGGGAGGTAAATTGTTTCCTTCGGTTAAAAGCATTAATGGAGCGAAGAATGAATTGGTAGCCGGAACTCGAGAAATAGACTTTATATACGGGTACTGGCAGGTGACGGTTCAATAACATCGCTTCTTTTATTTCTTATAAAATATAATGAACTAGCAACACCAGGCAAATAAAAAGCGAAAAGCACAGATATTTCCCCTTTTATTTACATGTTCAGTTAGATGGATATTTTAATCCTTTGTTTACTGGCGTGGATAAAGCATTTGACATTCTACAGAGGATTTCCCTCTCTCTGTGTTATTGAATTACCGCAGTTATTTTTGCTTTTAGCTATTAAAAAGGGTCTAAGAGAATTCCGCCTGAAATAAATRATCATACCACACATGTTTCTAGATTTGTTTGTATTTAAGTAAGCTGATACTAAACATTTAGGAGCATAAAAAAGGTAAAAAACGACGTCGGGGTGAATCTTAAAGCAAAATTGGAAGAAAATGATCTAAAGTCTTTGCAAGATAAGTTTTTTGAGTGATTTAGTGACAGTTCGTCGTTCGGCAAAAAGCTAAATAGTTTGCCGAGAGTCAAAGTATTTGGATAAAAAAAACTTCAAAGGAATCCCGTCGTGAGTAAGTAGAATAGGGAGATTCTTTTCCGCCCTAAATACTCAGAACCCACAGACAAATGATTATATTTGGTTACGTGGAGTTCCTTGAGAGATGGCGCTGCTAAAAGCAACCCTAAATTGGCGCCAATTAAGAAAGTAAGAAAATCTTCAGAGACAACGAAGTGGAAAATGGTTCCATGGATTCAGCCAATCACAAGCCGTCTCTATGCACCTGATAAAGTCACTCTGTCACTAAGGATACAAAGTGCTGGAATATCGATAATATTGTCAGTTCTACCACAAGCCAATTTGAACTGTGGCCAGAAAGATATGGTTAACGGGCTAGAAATTCGTTCAAATCAAATCAACTTTTTTGTAATACGTTCTTAGTGATTTATTCAGAGACGTGAAGTCGTGAACCGTATTTGGTTACGTTGGCATGTACATGTCATCAAAAGTATCTGAAAACTTCGCTTTCATTAAGAAGGTTAAGAATTGTGCTCAAAATGCGGAAATGTTGTTCCAAGGACAATTCATTTTTCTAGGTAGGAAGAAGAAAAAATAATAATTTGTTTTTCTTTCATTTAACGGATTAAGGATATAATAATTCTTGTTTGAAAGATAAATCCACATTATATGTTATCTGGTATTTTGATCATCTTATAGGATCGTCAAATCCTCTTTAAGGCAGGCATCCATAAGACCCTCATAATTAACCCTCTATTTGAAGGTAATTAGAGCGATGATTGATTGGAATGAAATTAGAATGAAGGTTATATGGGGTTTCTGTCACTACCGTCGAGATGGTGGGTACAGGTCGACGTCGTGTTCACAGCCKCTGCTCTACACTCTTTTCGAGTTTTCGTTGAAGAAATAAACCCTTGATTAAGAAAACCTCACTCGCGTTAAGTTACATGGGGTAGTTTCATGTTTCAAAGTGGTTTTCTTGACTGGGTTTGTTATCTTAGCACTTGGATCTGTGATTCACCCTTAGATCAAATGAAACCTGACTATCTTAAATATGAAGGATTCGACATGGTGACAGAGTATCGAGAAAGATGAACGCGGAGGTGTATTAAGGTCATCTAAAATATSTACTATCGATTAAACTTTTCGTCCATACACCAAAAGCATAATTACCCCRAGACACTTGTTCACGCGTATTTCAAACACAAAAACAAAACACTTTTAGGCATTACTTCTTGCCTTATAGACAATTTACCCTGAGGCAGTAGTAAAATGAATCACAAGAAGTCACTTTTGCATTCGCTTTTACTAACGATGAAAGTGAAATTCCAAATGTAACAGTCAAATACTGATTTTAGGATTTACTGACCTACAGTAATCACAAGAACAATGACAGGTAATATTTATGACTATAGATTAGTAAATGACAGTGCAGGCAAAATACAAAATAGAGACTTACTAAATAGTTTCTAGAGTAATAATGTCTTTTTTGATCCCAGATTGATGAACTAGCATTATTAATAAGGTATGTACTAAGTAGTGAGCGCGATAAAAATCAGTTTGGATGAAAAGTATTCTAGCTTCTTAGGCTAGACTAGAGCAATGCATATTGTATTTATTTCACTGTAAATCTATTCGATATTGCTTCCATTTTTTCCAATGAATGTATTGTGTCTTACAAGTGTATTCCAGACTTGTATTTAAATAAAATCAAAACAAATTGGGGGAAAAAAACGAGAAGCTTAATTAAATAATTGATAGATGTTTACATTTGAATCAAATTGGCCACATCGCTCAAGCTTTCAGTCCTCGGAGTAGCAACATATACGAATTATTTACAATGTCTTTAGAGGTACAGACTTCAGTGAGTTCAAATACAATGCCAAATATTCTCACTKTAAATGTTTTTGGTTTTGGTTTTGATTTGCTCTTTAGGCTTCAATCAAACTTTCCCACTTGGATGTTGAATGGGAAAAAATAAATGGGAAGCTTTCCTCAAACCCTTGAGATTTTTTTAAGTTTTTTGTCGTTGAGTAGGTATGTTGACAAGAAACTAGGCAATGAATGTGAGTAAGGATGTACAGACAGACACAAGGACATATCCAATATCTGTTTTTTCCTTTCATTTTACTGCATAATTACACGGACGACATATTTCTTTTTGCGATTATTGTGAGCATGGTTATCGTCAGGCACAGGCTTGAAGATCGACGAAAGTGTAGGATCACGTTTTCCACCCAAACATGATCGCCTAATTCCAGAGATCGCATCCATGTAACCGATACGAAACTGTCTGTTTAGAGCTCCGTACAGTAGAGGGTTTACCATACTATTCGCTAGAGCTAGTAACACTAAAAACTTCTTGACAGAAATCGGGCTCTCGATTCCAAAAACTGATACAACAAGATAGGTACTGTAAGGCATGACACAAATAAAATATGCTAAAACGACGACGAGGAGCATGCGGATGACTCTCTTGTTCCTTCGTCGAATATGAACAGAAGCCCTGTGATTACACGACCTCAGTTGATTATTGTGCATCTTGGCAATAATCTTCATGTAAACCATAAGCATTATGACTATGGGAAACGCGAACTGAATCACAAACAATAAAGAGAAGTACAGTTGCTCAAACATCGTTGATGGCCAAGTGTCTGTGCAGACAGTTTTGCCAAGTTGACTCGCCGTTGTCATGAAAGTATTAAGAGGTAACGTCACCGAGAAGGACAATACCCATATAAAAATAACGGCTAACTTGAGTTGAAGACGTGTCACCTTACTTCTCAGTGGATGAACCACAGCGCGATATCTTTCGAGGCTAACTGCCATCAAGAAGGCAGAAGACGCTGTTGTAAATGTGAAAGTTAACGGTGGAATTATCTTACACAACACATAGCCAAAGGGCCATTGGTAATCATTCTCTTGGTACGCCAACCTAAAGGGAAGGTTGATCATGACGACGGCCAAATCCGCTACGGCCAAGTTAGCCAAGAAATAGTTATAGCGTGCTTTAAGTCGACGTTTGACGACCAGCCACACTACCAAAGAATTCCCGCATGTTCCTACAATGAACACAATCGAGTAACAAAAAAGTCTAAAAATCCTCAACCCCTTGGTTTCTCTGTTAATGTCACTAGTTGTTGTATTATCAACACACATCGTTTCCAATCCGAAACCACTTCCACCTTGTCCAGACAAGTTGAACCTCATATAGTTATTTTGAGAAAAACAAGACATGATTTCTTTTAGTTCTTCAGGCCTTTGAAAAACTCGTATTCGATTCTCGTTCTCTGTTGATGAATTCCGTGACTTCCTACTGAAAATATTAACAATAGATGTTCAGGAAACTTGGATTTTCACTTTGAAGAAGCTCATCTTAATGGCCAGTGACAGCGTGATAAAAGTACGTACCGTTTTACCGTCAACTTTTTTCAATGATAGTCCAAATTTTACACCACAGGGATCTGAAGACACCTTTTTCCTTTAATATTATTAACTCCAAGCCATTCTTTATAGGATGTAAAGCTATATTCAATACACACACAGGTGGACGTAGGTAGGTAGGCAGTTCATTCAAGACTCGATCCCTTTTGCCACGAGAGTATTTCCTCGACTAAACGCCTGTGGTATCTAGAAGATCTTGTTTTCAGTGAGCCGGTTTGTTGTGGTGATTCGAACCTCTGGTAAACAATGTATCGATTAAGATCTAGGTTGATTTATCATTCGTTATTCATGTACTACGAGGTTTTCAACACATCTCGTTTGTCAACAGTTGTCGGATCTGCCCGATATTGATAATGATGATGTAATAACTGTTGTCGTAGCAAAGTAAATCATACATAGGCAATCCCAGCAGGCAGACCAAAAATCCTTGAAGTTTCAGAGCCAGTCTCTGGATGTTTTAATTGATACCCTGGAAGCAAGCAATCCACGACCTACTGTGGGTGATGCAAATTAAAGCTGTCTGGTTCGTATTTTCAAGTGGGAAAAGGTTGTAGAGATTGGAAGACTAGGATGAAGGCCAATCAGATGCGACTTGAGGAGATCTCATCGGGGTCATCTATAACTGTAAGATTAGCAAATCAAATGTCAGAGTCTTGATGAGTTGGATCAGAAGGGAGGGGTGGGGTGGGGTGTGACTTTAACACCAAATCTTCAGTTAAGCCTACATTTTGTGGATTTTTATCATGCTAAAGAGACCGAAAGCTTAAGAAGATCTAAAACAATACACCAACACATCACGTCCTGCTGATAGGAATAATCATTCTTGGACAACTGGCGAATACTTCCGTGAGCCCGCCAGAAAAGACCTCTTGTATAACCACACACAAAATAGATACAAACCAAAAAACACACATATATACATATATCTTGCTTTATTAGTGTCGTAGAAAGGTTTCTCAATGTTACAAGACTCAGAGGAATAGATAGATGAAGAAAATGTTCTATTCATCGAAAAAATCAAATAAACTCAACGTAGCCTAAACATTGAAACAATATATCCAAACTTACTGCGAAAGTTATGGCTAATATTGACAGAAAGAAAAATAAAATAAAATCACGTAAAAAGATAACAGTAAAAGAACTTCTTCAAACTTTGACATTTTGATTTCATTTCTTGATTCATTTGGATTTTCAATAACCCTGGGCTCACTTTTGGGCATTATCTTCAAGAAAATTTCGTTTTACCATGAAGAAGTTAATGTCCAAAACTCGGTCTGTTTAATAAATAAAGGATAATAAAAATTAAAAAATTAAAAAAAACCCCGAAATAATTAACATATTTTCTAGAGAATTGTGGCTGCAAAGGGAACAGAAGAAGAAAAAAACCTATACTGAATATGGTATTATGAACCGAGAATTGCATTGTTCGATTTCCTTTTTTGCACTAACAGTGTTCTTCCTCGTTCTGAATAATAAATGGCAACGAGAGTGTTTCTTTTGTTGATGTAGCGATAAAGCGGTGGTCATTTATTACGACAAGTAACTCTCGGTATAAATAGATTAGGCCTAACAGCGAGATCAAATCAAATATGTCGCATTAGTCCATAGATGTTTATGTGGACTTTGGAGTTCAACCTTACATATCATGTAATCAATGTGAACTCCGACTCGATAAGGATCAAAACAAAAAGAAAGAAAACCCGTAAAAGCACAGATTTTGACAAGAAGAAAACACAAAGATGTCAAGGATATTGAAGAAAATAAAAACACCAGAATGAATGATTTACCATGCCTCATTAAAAGACGAATATGACAGATGAGCATTAACAGTTGCCAACTAGCCGTTTTCGAATCCGAATTTCTGAATTGTGTTCGATTTCCCTTTGTAATATCAGACTAACTATCGGTCTAATCCAGAAGATTTCTTCGTCGTCGCCTCCAATATTTACCTTTTATTCACTTCGAATTAAAGCAATCTACTGGACATGCTTTGACTTGAGGTTGATTTATGCTTGATAATAATCTCACCAAGTTGAAAATATTACATGACGTCACTTAGTGAAAGCCGGAGGTTTGATGCGATTTTAGTGGCTTTGTAAGCCATTCTTATGTGCCATGC
This sequence comes from Actinia tenebrosa, assembly GCF_009602425.1. The sequence continues at coordinate 299,459 of NW_022260720.1, read as the reverse complement.
GTGTGTGTATAAGTGTGGATGTATATTTAGACCGATGTAAAATGAAATTTACGGTTGTATTCATAGCAGATATAATCTTTTAAGAATAAAATAAAAATTAAAAAATTTAGCTTAAATCTGTCGCTACCGAAAAGGAAGAAAAATGCTACTTTTTTGGTTTATTGACGGGGAAAAAATATAGGACAACTCTAGATACTACCTGATGGCTTGACGGGTAAGCTGGTTACAAATAGTCCTGATGGTAGAAACCTAGAACAATATCATGAACTGACAATCGTCATAGAACATTCTTAGTTGGGGGTTAAAATTGGAGACGAAATAGAAAAACAGTTTTTGTCAAATGAAGACAGTTCGTTTGTTTTACACCGCAAATTGCGGTGCCACATCCAAAGAAGTGTATCAGACAACCTGTCAGAAGATTTTTGATGTAATACTCAAATGTTTGTATTAAAAATATAATATATAAATATAACATACTTTATATTCATTGTCGGTACATGCATATATATATACATTAGAACTAAAGTTGGGAGACCAAACGAGAAATATGATTAAATAGATCAATATCCTTTTCACAGGCACAGATCTTTATTTGTTTACGCTTTTGTCATCCATTTTGAATTTTTGAAAAAAGAAAATAAACAGTGCAATAAAAAATGTATAATTTTCGTGTCAATCAATCGAATCATTTAAATCATACAGCTCACTGTGGATTTAATCCCAAAAGCGTTATGGAAAATCGTGGAAATTTAACATAAAAACTGTAAAAGATAAATGTATTAAAATGAACAAGGAGACAATTCTTTTTGTTTATGAAAAAATAATTGGAAATAATGATAAAAAGCAAAAGTAAAATTGTACTTTACCATATTATTTTATTATAGCCTTGAAGGGAGTTATATCAGTTCATTATATTAGTAAATTAATATAAGAAGCTGTAAAAAATAATTGTATAAACAAATAAGAGACATATTCTATTTATGTGCCGTGTTCAGCTTACATTAAATATGACTCTTGTAAATATATGAAAAATTCGTCTCACTAAACAAATTCAAATCTCAAACTGAAATAATTGTAGTAAAAAAAATTTAAAAAACAATTGTTTGTTTGTACATTAAGGCAGGAAGTCATAGCTGAACGAGCTTCAGTTCTCCTATAGCTTAAAGAGAAAAGATTTCAGTATTCTAGATCGAATAGAATAATAAAAGTGTTAGTTAACATCTTGACTAGAGCCTTCCAATAAATTATTTTTTTAGCATGAATAGAATTAGAAGCTTAGCAAGAATTTTAAAAGCATCCTGGGACTGTCTTAGAGGACATGTTACCATCAATATGGCCGCGTCTAATAGTCCCCTTCACAGTTCCCTGCGCTATCTTGAAAGGTAGCCGTGCCTTTGCATCGAAGCGAGACGAATGGTCGCTAACGTCGCTAAAAGGTCTCTATCATTACAAGCTCACTGTTCGTCTCGCTTCGATGCAAAGGCACGGCTACCTTTCAAGATGGCGCAGGGAACTGTGAAAGGGACTATTGTCGTTTAAGACATCCCCACAATGCACTGCAATCCCAATTTGGCCCTTCGACATTTTTCTCAACCTCGGAATGGCTAATTAGAGAAAAAGGTAACTTAAAAGCAAGTTGAAAATCTATCTTAACCTCTTCTCTATGTAAACGTCGTGAATCGATAATAGTTTTTTTGGAGGATGACAACACGAGGTCGTCAAAACGTCCAATACTTTGGTCTCTCATCTCTTAAAAACGTTATTTTAGTCAAAACCACTAAATAAATAAATAAATAATAATAAATAAAAATGGAAACTCAAAATATAACTGGAACATTCATCGAAACAGTTTACATTTTCTTCCATGAAGTAAAACTCTGGTAAAAGGTCAGACAAAACCACTGTAAAGGTAAGGATATTCCATGTGGTTTAAGGCTATAAAAAAACGACATCCGATTACGTGATATTTTGTCAAGAGTAATTGACGGTACGTGATCTGCTAGAATAATAACAGATTGAAGAAGATAAATAGTTATAGGAACCGTTTTATATGTACGGCAGACAGACTACTAGGCTAGGAATTATTCAGTGAGTCTCGGATTTCAAGATTGATGTCGATGAATAAAATTACGGAAAGTAATCTGGATAAATGTAATCGAATTTTTCTGAATCAATAACTAAAGAACCGCGTTTAAAAATCGATTTTCGGATGTAAGATAATCTTTTTTCAGAAGCCATTTCATTTTGCTTTTGAGACTTATTTACCTTAAATTAGTGCTTATTGGATTCCAATGTGAAATAAAAAATAAAATAAATGTGTGTCGTTATGTAAAAAAATCCATCAATCAAGTTGTGGTAGCCAAAGGCAGTTTGACTCAGTCTGCGGGATTGCAAACTTAGCTCGGTATCTTGAAAACCTGTTTCCTCGAATTCAAAGAAATTAAACAAATATGGAGTCTGTCAGTCATTATTATCCGCTATATTTCTACGCATAAAAAAATGTCCAAAATAGACCTGCTAACGTTGTATGCTACCCTCACGTTGGTATCAGGGGATTGTCTCCCGGTTCAACAGCCTATCCCAATCTGGAGGCATTAATACTAACTTACTAACAAATTACTCATGATTGTAAGCTGCACGGCTGCTACTAGCGCCTAAATACGCAGCCCGTAAAGTCCTCCACTGGTCATGATTGTGAAGCACATTGAGACCATGTAAAATGCGCTATATAAGAACCCCGTTATTATTATTATTATTATTATTATTATCAATGACTACAAGTACCGTAGTTGTGGGGACTTCGCCTCTAAGTAAAGCTGGGAAAGGGTTTTGGACTTTCACTATTTTAGGTGATATTCACTAGTCACATACGCACGCTTTCTAAGGCGTTCCGCTGTCCAAATGAAAGTCAGGGTGAAAATTACTAGTTATTTTCCCCTGTGAAAGTCCTATAGAAATACAGAATAGCGGAAAGTCAGAGTAAACTTGTATTTAATACTGAACATTCACTGTCAAAAAAAAAAGTCCAGATGTGACGCAGGCTACATTCACTTGGCGTTGTTAATAAACCACAGGTAGCCCATGGAAGAAATAATCGATAATTCCTAAAGCAAAGAAAGACGCTAAATAAACTCAAAGTTTATTTTTTACCAGCTTTAAAATCCCGAGACCACAGGCCTTAATGCGTATAAAAATTAAACAAAAAAATAATAATAAAATAAATAAATAAATAAAAAATTCTATATATGGATATAGACACAAGTGAATGACTGCGCCCCAAAGAGAGATATAAAACCACAGACAAAACAGACGATCAATCTAGAGCACTTAAGAATATCCAAACATTCTTTACAGTCAGCGTGGTGTCGCTTATTAACTACTAGTGTCCATTTATTTGATAGTCAGAAGATGTTTTCTGTACTGAGAGCACTTGCTGGTTAGTACATGCCTATCTTGGAATATCCAGCTGCGAGGGATAACCACTTTACCAAACACAGCTCTAGACGTTCTAGAAGGCTTCATTAGACTAGTGTATTATAGTTAGAGCCCACGTAGTGCAGCCCAGCTGTACTTAATGCGACTTGATTGAAAGAGAAGGAAAGATCAAAGTAGATGAAAGAAAAAGAATGTCAAAAGGGCAGGGAAAATGAAAAGATAAACCTGAGAAGCTCGAAAAAGAGGAGGAAAGGGAAGAGAAAGAGAATTTCTATCTTTTTAAAAAAAAGTGGGGTCCAAATACCTAATTAACATGAGACCAGATACTTATTGATATATAAATATAGAATGAAAGGGGGTGGGGTCGGGGGCTCTTTTAATTCACCAGGGCTCTCCCCTTGAGTCCATTACACAATTTCATATACTTATTATGATACTTTCTACACATTGCCCTATGCTAAATTTAACTCATTATTGACTTAAAACCCACAATATGTCCAACTTAACAAGTAGTAATTTCAGTCAAAGCTACTGCATGGCCAGAATCTAAAGACTTTCTACGTGAGATAATTTGAAGACTCGGCCCTTTGAAGTCGATTACAGATCTCCCTTATTTTACGACTCACAGATCAGTGGATGAGATAGGAATAGAGGCAAAACCTTTACTGAATTGAAGCAATTCGACTATATCGAGCTTCGGTCGAAACGAAAGAACAACACTGGATGATAACCAAAAGTCTCGCCCCCCCCCCCCCCCCCCCAAAAAAAAAAAATAAAAAAACTAGACCATGCAGGTCTTGACAGA
>NW_022260720.1:271293-295203 GCF_009602425.1 Actinia tenebrosa | reverse complement strand
TAATTTGAAGACTCGGCCCTTTGAAGTCGATTACAGATCTCCCTTATTTTACGACTCACAGATCAGTGGATGAGATAGGAATAGAGGCAAAACCTGTAATGCATTCAAGCACTTCGAATATCTTGCGCCCAGGTCGAATCGAAAGAACAACACTGGATGATAACCAACATAACCTCCCCCCCCCCCCCCCCCCCAAATAATAATAATAAAAAAACTAGACCATGCAGGTCTTGACAGATGTAGGAATAAGAAAAATCTATTCGTAGTAATTCATATATATATAAGCCAACAAAACCGCGATAAATTGAAGCAGGAATGATTTTTGATGATAATGATCATGAGGCAGCCAAATACCTTAGGGAAACTGAATACAATACTGAGTTCAATTACATTATTTAGAATGCCATTTACATGGAGATGGCGAAAAAGATATACGAAAAACGTGGCCGGCATGATCATTGAGAAAGAAGCCATAGTTAACTACTTCTCAAGGAAATAATCTTCTAGATGAACGATGTAAAGAACTCGAGCATTGGCGGTAGAAATTGGCAAACAAAGTTATTCGCCGGCGTATCGAATATATATAAATATAATAGCATTGCTATCTCACTACACATGGATAACAAAAATACAACAACATACATCTTAATCTACATTTACACGAAAAAAACCCCCAAGACGTGTGGAGTTGATTGAAAAATGGCGGGAAATCATTGACATTGTCATAGCAATAAGAAAAATGAAATGAAATACGTTTGAATTCGGGAAAAATAGAGGCGATTAATAATAATTATATGTATCGGTCTTTCCTTGTTTATATTGTTTATTTTGTTAACTTTTGACGAGAAGATGAAGATAAGGCTGCATTCATAATGCATGGCAGGGGGGGGGGTCAGGTGAAAATTTGAAACACCCCCCTTAAAGTCATGCAAAAAATACGATCCCCCCATAAGCAAGGCTTGTAGCTTCTTCCAAAAATTGTGCATCCCCTCATTTTTCTGATAAAAATTTTCCCATCCCCCCTTGTTCCTACCAAAATTTTCCCGATCCCCCCTCAATTTCACCTGCCCTCCCCTCCCCCTCTGCCATACATTATGAACGCAGCCTAAAGATCTATCTCAGGGATCAGGATTTATTCCATTCCCTTTTAATTCAGTGAATTCCGAATCAACAGGAGTTCAATGAAAATCTCGGGCTATGAGATTTCTGTATTATCCTACATGTTTAAAAATAAACATCCGAAACCTGGCAAGCGTTCAAGCAGATATACATATCTTGATTTGATTCGATAAGTTGTTAAGAAAATTTTCTCAGTCCATGTTTCTATTTTTGACGCGCTTGCATGGAAATAAATTATCTCTGTTACCCGAAATACTTTAACTTAAAGTGGATTTGAAGGCATCTTTACAGTTAGAGTTCTAGAAATGTCTTCCGTTAAACAAAAACTAATACCAAATATGGGAAACGTGAAAAGTATTCTTTTAAATAGCTAGGTAAATATCTTTGAAGGGGGCTTAAATTGTACTCTGTTAGACTTACATAATGAAAGTATCGTGAGTACAAAATCGTATTATTGGTTATCGATGCCAAGTCTTAGCAGTGAGGGTGTTATGGGCGTTATTGCTTGAAGCTCTTATATAACGACGTCAAAGGAAGAGAATAATTTCCTCTGACTGATGTTGCCAAAAAATAAATAAATAATAATAATAAATAAATAAAAATGTAAAAGTGAAAAAGAGAACAAAGCGAAACCGCTGAATTAGCTTTTGTACAAGTTTAGCTTTTTGTTGATTTTTCTCTGGTAAAATCGATTTTATTTATTATCATTTACTTCCTTATTTATTTACTTATTATTTTTTAGTTATTGATTAACTTACTCATTAGTTTGTTATTTTATTAATTTATAAACTTGTTTTGTTATTAATTAATTATTTATTTAATTTTTTTGTCTATTTATTCATTCATTATTTATTTATTATACAAATTGAATCGATTTATTTTTTTCATGAATTGAAGTCCACTTGACGGCGTTTTATCGGTTTTCTTACTTTACTATCTAAAATTTGTAACTAAAACTGTTTTGTATTCTAGAACGTTCGCCTGAAGTGCTAGACTACCATCTCTCCAATTGAGAAAAGTATGGATAAAATATGAATGAAGAGACAGGGAGAGGGAAGGTCTGAAAGCTATGATGCCTACCTAACTTGTGATGGAGATATGTCTTTAAGATTAATCCCAAGCATTTTTTCACTTAAAAATAGTATTAGAAAAAAAAAAACAAACTAGAAAAGCTATTCCCGTCCCTGCTTCTTTCTCTACATACAGCTAAAGCACACACCACTTCAGACACATGACACCAAGAAAAATGACTCCAGTAATTAATCCTAAAAATTGGTAAACGAAATCCAAAATGTCCCATGGCGAAAAGCAATTTTTACCACATGAATTTTCTCGTTTTCTGTTTGGTCTAGAGCCGGGGGAGATAGGAGGTCAGCAAATAACGCGCGCGCTTGAAACCGTTTTTATCTCAAATTTTACCTTATTTTCGTGGTAAAATTTTTAATTTTCTGTGGTAAAAAAGAAAAAAGAAGGGAAAAAAAAGAAAAAAAAAATCTTCCAGTTTTCTTTCCTTGTTATGTCCTCTTATTTACCACTATTTTCGTCAACTAGCCGTCAAAATATGTTGTGGACTCCCTCGGCTACGCCTGTGAATCAACAACATTTTGACGGCTAGATGAAGAAAATCGTGAAAAATAAGAGGATATAGCACGGAAAACTGGAGGAAATTGGTTAATTTTCAAGAAATTCATGTTGAAGACGACTGAATGTTTTGAATAATTCCCACATTTTATGACGAAGGTAAAATGCATGTTCTCGTTCTCTTTTGGTGTGTGTGATTAAACTTTTCCCCCCGAAAAGAATAGTAGAATAGCTTCTTATTACCTGAAATATTGCGATTTAAAAACAAAATCTTAGAAGAATATTTTGACATTTTGTTTGTTTTTGAATAGAGTGAAGAAAGAAAATATGATAAAATTCTTAATCGGAAATTTAAAAATCTTTCTTATTTGGCAAATAAAAAAGAAATTTAAAAAAGTTTATTTTCAGATTAATAGTTTTATCATATTTTCTTTCTTCACTCTATTCAAAGACTAGAGCTTCAAGAATTGGATATATTTACTTGTAAGTCAAAACTCCATAAATACCAGGATAACTGGATATACTTACACACACACAAAAGCCTTCAAGAAAGTTCATTTGAAGCTTAGAGTCTTTCTAGTCCTTGAATCCCTCTTCAAGCCACACTTATTAAGAAGGAAGTGGATGAAGTTTGGTGTTATGATTTGGGGTTAATTTACATATTAGAAGTAAAACTAGATATACGAATATGATTATGATATCATGAGTTGACGTTAGACAGCTATATATTGGTCAAGTTATAGCCAACATTCTGGGCAGCTATTTATCTCGATACCTAAAACACAGACAGAATTTATTAGTAATTCATCCTCGTTCCAATTGCATTGCCCAGAGGTTCATGTCTCGAAAGTTCGGCGCCGTTCGGGAAAAAAGAGAAGGAAAAAAAAAGAAAAAAAAAAAAAAAGAAAATTCAAAAACCTCGTAACAGAAGAGAATCAATAACAATGCTACTCGATCAAGGCCAACCCGTAAACACAGAATCTTACTCCAATAGTGCTTCCTCAATTTATTCCCTTGATTTCGGGAATATTCTTTTTCCCTCGGATAAATTTGAAAACGGATTTGTTTTCTTTGCGGATTAGCCTCGAAAACCCAACTTTTCGCAAACGTCTACGTGTGGACTGGCAAAAACGATTCGAAAACGCCACGGTGAGGACGTGAATTATTTTGAAAAAGGAATAAAAAATCATGATTTCATTTCTAGAAATATCGGGATAATTGCGGACGGGTCCTTATTTCGTTCACATTCAGCTAGATCTAGATTGCGTTTTAAGATTTGCCTTTTTGATTTTTTCATGTAAGCATGCCGCATGTAATCATGACGAAAGATCAGATGAGCAACACTCAGTCTTCATGTACCTGCATGTAGTAGCCAGGAAAATACCCAATTATGCTTAATTTGTCATCTAATTTTTCAACTTCTGCCATAAGTCATAAAATCGGTCATTTCTCGCCGGGTAGAAGATGTTCCTTTCTAGATAATTCGTGATTGATAGCCTGATTTGCAATGCTAGGTGATGATATTATATGATATCTTTTTCCACGTACTTTTGCTTGCGTATTGTACTATATTGACTTGCAAATATGAACTAAAAGAGTGAATCTTACTAATAGCGTGAGATATAGGCGGGTATAACAAGAAAATGAAAAGAAAAATACTACGAAAAGTACTGACACACCTTGTGAGCTTCGAACTCTCAAATAACGTTTGAAAATCCTTCAAGACGCAGTACTAACACAGTTTTCCTTTGCAAATAATCCGTCAACAACTCTAGAGAGACAAGCTCTCCATAGCACAATTCTCACAAACAGGAGTAAGAGTCGAGTCTCGCCTTCAGGCAAAGTCCATTGTATTAGGTAAACAAATGCCTATCAGTTCAAGTGCTTTTTCTTCGCAGGTTGGTTCTTCCTTTACGAAGCTGGTCAAACAAGCCCTAAGGGAAATTTATTGTTTATTGATGCAATCTTTTATCTCCTTCATCGATGCTGGCTGGTATATTAGAGTAGTTTTAGTCAATGATCTTAAGGCATAGAAGAAAAATATCATAGACAAAATTTAGGAGTAAAAATAGATTGTCTTAACACGAACAAAGTCAGTGTTGTGATCTGTAGTCAGTACGATGAAATACGAGGGAAATGGTTTTGTGGGTGATCGCGGGATTCGTGGACTTTTATATTTAATATTTAATCAATCAATTATTAGGAGAACCAAATGAACAGGTTTCCAATTACACAGCCCGAGACTAGGTGTTACCCTATTCATTATTATTATTTTCGAGTTGTTTTTGGGAGGCTAGCCAAGCAATTCCCCCCACCCCTCCCCTTCCTGGATCCACCCTTGAACAAGATGACGTAGCATTATACAAAGTGTCAGGTACCGATGTGCGTTGAAGTAGGATTGTGTGCCTCAGCAATTAGTTGCCTCGATTAACATGCTTAACTAACGTAAAATCGAAGTAACAACTAATATATTAAACTAGTCTTTTGGATTTCACAAAATAAATAAGCAAAAACAGAAATCTAAATTGCCCTTGCTTTATAGAGGAAGAAACCATAACCATATTCAGTGTTCTTATTGGCTTAGAGTTCGAGCTATTTTCGGATCATGTGACAAGTCACGTGAACATAGGTCATGAATCACGTGATCATAAGCCTTTTGTAAAACTTCAACAATCTAGGTCCCGGATTCATATTTGGATATTGAAAAAGGATGTTCTTATTTGTGCTATCATGCAATTACGGTTATTTTCAAGAAAATCGCAACGATGTCTTTACTGTCTTAAGAAATAATACTCAATGGAATGACATGTAATTTTTAACGGTAATCACTACGCTAATACTGGGTTGGTGTACAGCGTCATGTTCAAGGTGGAGTAGAGGATGATAAGCCTAGATATCTCATCTATGTATCTCATATCAAGAAAAGATTATGTTATTACTCGTAATCAGATGTGGAACAGCAATGCATAAGTCCCATTGGCGATATTGCACGTGAGAAAATCCTATATACCGAGACAACGTTTCCGAATTATAGGACGCTTTCTCGGTGAACTAATACTCAATCAAAGATGGCCGCCGAGGAAAAAGCTATATTTTGTCTTCAAATTTCGATTTGAAACGATACTACTCATGCCCAGTCCCTTCAGAGCAGAAAGCGTACATGAAAGAGATGTCTGCTGACTACCGTGGTATACGGTCAAGACACGGTTTGCGTGCTTCTCAACATGTTATGGGAAATCTATATCGAAATTTATTTTCTTAAATCGTGTCTAAATTGGACTCYCTGTGCATTGCTGTTTCCTGTGACCTTCTCCTGTGACGTCAAGACACGGTTGCGTGCTTCTGGACATGTTATGGGAAATCTACATTGGAATTTATTTGCTTAAATTGTGTCTAAATTGGACTCCATGTACAGAGCTGTTCCTGTGATCTTCCTGAATCACTTGTAACTGCAAGGCACTTCGACTTAAGTGATAGTCTTTTTTATCTTGCAGATTTGTGTGTCAAACTCATGATGGCAGATCACATTGTTTGGCTCCTGAAATAACTTTTATCTCCAAGTCTATCAACCCTTTTAACTTCAATCAGGCTATGTTTAATAATAATAATAATAATAATAATAATAATAATAATAATAATAATAATAATAATAATAATAAAAAAAACTTATTAGCAATTTAAATAGTGATTATAGCCACGTAAAGTTTGTTAATCTTTCAATAAGTTCCCTCGGAGTATTTTCTAGTGATTGTGCAACATTTATTGAAATGTTAGAAAATGTAGGTTTCGACAAAAACCAACGTAAATATGTAATAAGGAAAATTATGAACATTGCTATTCGAACAGCTTATTATATATTTTGCTGTAGAAACAAAGATTGGATGGAGTTTTAACTTTGGTGCTACAACTAAATGTGAAAAAAAAAGTATGATTAATGTTTTTAGTATCTTTCCTGTACTTATAAGTAAAAGATTCAAGTAGCTAATCGTAAATTGCCTACATATAGCGAGATTTACGATGAAATTTGGAAAACATAATAAAGTTTACATTATTTTAAGAGTTTCTTTGTTCGTGGGAGTCATGAAAAAAGTACAAAAAAGTAGTAAATGCAATATAAAACTAAATAAAATTATTTACAAAGAATGAGCTAATTTGAAGAGATAAGTTTAAGTTCAGTTTTGAATGAGGCCAGACTTGGATATACATATATTATATATTTTATATTATACATTAGATATTTATCTACATAAAACAAGCAGGTGTGTGAACTATGCACTTAATGTTCGTTTATTTGTCATTAATGAGCCCATGTAAGTGTGTTGGCATCTGAATAGTAAGCGCTCTTTCTGCGCATGCGCAAGTTAGATATAGAAATAGATATATAGAGGATATTACATGGGCGCGCGGAGATACGAAATTTATCTTCGAGTGTTGAAAAGATCTCTCACAAGTGAGCGCAGCGAACGAGTGAGAGATTTTCAACACGAGAAGATAAATTTCGTATCTCCAAGCGCCCATGTAATATTCTGTTTATTATATAATTATCTATGAAGTATGTTTTGACTTTTTCAGGCAACTCTTTCCGTGTGTTTTTGAATAGCCATCGCAATGGTGTTATTTTCACACGTGAAAATAACATGTTATTTTCACGTGTGAAGATATCAATTTTTCGAAAATTTTCAGCTTTTTAAAGAGTATAGATAATCTTAATGTATAGATAAGGCATTCCCAACCTCTAAAATTTGATTTATGCTTCTAGATTAGGATTTCTGAGAAATTTTTTATTTTGGAAAATCCGGAACCGAGCATGCTTGGAAAGGACTGGACTTCGGTTTAAACTGGATCGTGCGGATCGCAAATCGTTTTTTTACGTCTAATTTGCAGCTTTTGTCCTATAATATTTATTTTAATATTTATAACCAGTAGTTATATGCTAAAATTTTGCACAAAAAAAAAAAAAAAAAAAAAAAAAAAAAAAAAAAACACTTCCCCTTCCCATCTAAACACAACTCAAACTAAATCACTTCCCCCCTCCCCCTTCGCAATGTTGAGATGACCAGCTTCTGATTTGAGTGAGCGGCAATACGCTATAGCTTTACTCTCACCTACTTTAACACATACATAATATATAAGCGCAGAAACTAAAACGCTACGAAGTTAATTTGAATTTATATGTTTAGATCAGTTTGAAGAGAAAAAAACAAACTGAAAAGTTGGACAAACGAAATAAGGAAATCAAGCCATCGAATCAAAACAGAAAATGAGCTGAAATCAAAACATAGCGTATGATTATGAAAAACAATATAACCCAATACATTTCATGCTTCAAAAGTATCGGTAAACGACCTATTAAAGTATAATAAATGAATAAACTAATGAGTATTAATAATAGAAACGAAACCTTACCAAGTCGAAAACAACAGATGACAATTCATTCGACGCTCACGAACTAGTAGAGTTAACGGTATTTTGGGGGGAAAGACTGTGTAGGTGAAAAGAAATCTGAAGTAGTTAAAAAAATATAAGACATGATGACGCTAAGCTGTCTTCTTTAACAGCATCAAAAGAAATAAAAGACATTTACAAAACTTATCATCGATAATTTAACCAATCGCGTGCAAATCTCCTGAGAAGTCCATTTATTGAAAAAAATACAGCGTCTGCAGAATCATATATTTTGACTAGCAAATTCATAAAGTTTTTGTTTCAAGTTGCTAATGTTATCAAGTTATTGTCTGTTGAGCTGTATTTACTAGATAATCCTTTATGTCAGTGTATCCAAAGGAAAAGCACTCAAACCTGATTGCATCCATCAGATCAATCCCGGCCCCATATTGACGTCCATGTTTAGAGTGCCTTGTAAGGACATACTTTCTAAGCTTTTTTGTATTCTATTTTAGGACTTTTTAGGTAGACCAAAAAAAAGTCACATCTTCTAATAATAGTAGCCGCAAGCAGAATGTTCTGTGAAATTAGACCAGATCGATTATCGAGATTTGATTGATCGCACGCACTCTTGTAAAAAGTACACTACGGACATAAGCGTTTTTATCGTAGGAGATTTAAGAACAAGTGAATTTATCTCAGTTTTTGAAATAAAAATATCGAGGAAAATACTTCTATTACAGCTTTAATTGATTAGTAAGACTTGATTGATTTTGACGTTCTCGTAATGCCTTGTGAGGTTGTAGTTTTGAGCGTTTACTTCTATCGTTTGAGTTGTTCGCGGAAAAAGAAAATATAAAACCAGAATTTGGAACCAACATATTATTTTAGGATCGGGTTAGATTGAGAGGCGTACGTGCGACGTGCTTAGCGAGAAGTGATTTACGAAAGGCACTACAGGATCTATCTATCGATGCCCTTATCTGATTTATTATGTCAAATCTTACGAATCTTGCCAAAAACCATCCGGAATTAACACTAAGCAAATTGACTGAGGTCCTTCAACTTAATACAAAGCGAAAAGACATGGGCGAAGAGTAATCTTAAGATAAACCAAGTGAAAAACGAGAAGAGGAAAGAGGATGTAGTAGAATGACAGACGAGAGTCAAAGCTTATGAATAATTCTGGCATTTACATAATAAATAAACAACAAATACAAAAAATGTAAATTTTAACTTAAATAAGAAGTAAGAAAGAAACAGTGAAAAAAGGTAAAAAAAATATTTTAAAGATGTAAGTAATAAAAAGAAAGGACGGGGAAAAAATAAGAAAGAATGAGAATATAAGTGAGAAAGGAGCAACAATGGTAGGCAAAAGTTAATTACTTTAGTTTTTTAAAATATTCGTTTCTTTCTTTTTTTTTTTTTTTTTTTTTGTCGCTTAAGTTTTACCCCCAGCAAAACAATAATCTAATTAGAATATAAATGAGAAGAAATTTTGAATAAAATTTTGATAACTATTAAAAGTAATGTATAAGGTTATTGGCTTGCTAAACCTTCCAGCGATTGAAAATTACAGCCAGCTGATGCAAGGCGATCATAAAAAAACGAGAGCGTATTCAAATAATGTTCTACATCACAGGAGATTGTGAACAGCTTTGAACAGTCAAGTTTACTCCAATCGGGTTAAACTCTCAACCACGAAATACCAATACGACAGACAGACAGACATTTTCAAAAGAGTATCATATTTCTACAAAAGGGTGGAAAAGGATGAAAAACGAAAACGAAAAAATGCCAGGCAAAAATTCCGGAGATCGACGACTAGTTATTAATGTTGGAGGACGAAGATATGAAACATTTCAAAGCACTTTGACAAGTATTCCTGATACTCGACTAGCATGGATCGCTGGCCAGCCACATGAAGCTCCCGAATACGACAAGATGAATAATGAGTTTTTCTTTGACAGACATTCAGGTTTTTTTGAGGAAATCCTCAATTATTACAGAACAGGAAAACTCCACTGCCCAAGAGGGATTTGTGGAACAGCGTTTGAAGAGGAGTTATCGTTCTGGGGAATCGATGAGGAACAAATGGAAGCATGTTGTTGGCCTGAATACACTCGGCAAAGAACAGCCATTGAAAACTTACGTGTGTTCAACATCAATGCCTCACAAGAAAGCATCAATTCTGAAGCCAGCGATGCTTCTTGCAAAACGTCTTCTTATCTACGCAAAACGTCAGTGGACAGACAAAGCTTGCGGAATTTCTATAGAAAGGTTCAGCCATGGTTTTGGAGGGTACTTGAAGAACCGTTTTCGTCGGTCGCTGCTAAGGTAACGCTCAATACTCCTGACAAATCCATAAAGTCCGTGAATCTGTTATAATTTAAATAACTCGTAAACTATCTTACCTTATCTTACGACAGATTCCACCATAACTAAATTAGTTTTTACATAATAGAGTCAAAATTGCCAATTTTTTTCATACTTTTTTTCTCCTATTCTGTATTTTTTCTGAGTGCTTATTTCGAACGCACTCTCTCGTTAGAGGAAGTTGATATTTATTGCATTATTTACGTTCACATTGGACTTTTTTATTTAACTCAGGCTTGTATTAGGACTAGTCAGACTTCCCTCCCTAGAATTCAGTCGAACCACAAAAACAGTTGGTCCAAGCGGTTTCTAACTTAATGAAAACAAAAAAGACGTTTAAACTCTGGGTAGAACAAAGTCGAAAAAGCGATAACATCGCAGAACTCATATTCACTTAGTTTCTATTAATAATACTACAATATTGCAGTTTGCAGTCCGAAAAATGACAAACATTTCACCAGTGTTAGGTTTTGTAAATATCAAAATTGTTCCGTGTTCAAACTAGAAAACAAATTACAAATGAACCACAACATTCAACAAACAATTACGAACGACAGAAAGGGATTTTATTTAGAGCGGCTCGAGGCAGCTGGCAGCGTTTCCTTTCCTTTTTAGTTTGCAAATGCCTGGCATAATCAACGACAAAACCTCATCCATAAACACCTCTAGCGACCTATTTTCCTGAATTAGTGATATCTTTAAAAATATTAATATGATCTGACGGGAAGTGTATTGTGGACTAAAACATTTATTTTGCTTATGTATAATGCAGATATGAAATTCTTCCTTTTCAGCAAGAATTAAGTATCGTTCATCGTTCCCGCAGAAATAGACGCGCGGCCGTTCCCGCCAAAATTCTTTAACGAATATCCATCGTCCTTTTCATATTTTTGCCGTTACAGATTAAAAAATGAACGTAAATGAAGCTGTTTACAAAATAATATTCGAGTTATTTGATCTCATACAAACCTGATATTATGGTTTTTGCTCCGCCTTTTTCATTCACTAGAATGTGTTAAAGTCTTTTGGCTTGCTGATATTAATTTGATGCCATCTAAAGACGTTTATTAAGACCAAATCGATTCAAAATGGTTTTGCAGAACAAATAAAATACCAAAGAAAATGATTGTATTTGAATCTACCACGGTGTCGAAGTCTGAAGCCTCTGGAAATCAAGAACCAAGGTTATATCGGTCTACAGGATAAGACCAGCTAAAAAACTCGAAATCGCATACATACATACATATGTAGAGAATATCTATATCTAATTCAGACAACAATAAACAATCAATGACCACAAAACATGTCGGCTAACGTGAAAGCGAGAAAAGATCCCACTTCCTTGCTTTTCCTCAGTGCTCTTAGGTTTTTTTAAAATATTGTTCTTTGAAATTTCTAAGTAGTAGTTATCGGTTTGTTTATCTTCATTTGAGAGTAGCTGATTTGTTAAGCGGCTTAGAAGAAAATCTTAAGAGATACTCGATTGTTTTACATGTTCAGTAGCTTTCCTTTCTACGTAACGACCCTCGTATTTCAAATTTATGTTTTACTGTAAGAAGGTTATCGCAATTTCTAGCAATAAATCAAAAGTTTATAATTGGATTATTTTGGCTTAACACACTGAAATATCAATACCCTTCATGCAAGAGTCCAGTGAATTCGTACTAAAATATCTAAGTACTGTTCAAACTCGTGATTTACAAATTTGTACTCTTAATATTGACTAGGCAAGGAAAACTGTCATTGCCTTTAGTTTTACCATCAGAACCATTAACAATACATAGACAACACCCTTGATCTGATTTTAGTTCAATTTACAGGTTTGAATCATTAATTCCGTGTTAGCTAAATGCCTTAAGTACTATATGCTGGTGAAAAGTTCGTTTTACTCGAAGATTCTGATTTTCTTGGATGTGCCAGAGCCACCGCATACAGCGACTCAATTACTTCCAACGTAAAATCTTGATTAGGATTTCTCGTGAAAGGTTTTTAATTGGAGATCGCAGTTAGAGTCCCGAGTGCTTTATTTGTTCTGGAGGATTTTTGTGACAATATAAAGGAGTTAAAAGAATTGGTGGGTTTTTGGTACTAATGAATCATCTTTCAAGCTGGCTTTCTTCAAAATTGTTAAAAGAAAATTCAACAAAGATTGAATAGAACTGATATTAATAAAAAAGGTTTGGTAATGATGAAGAGTATTATTTTATGCATTAATGAAGTTTTGTCTACCGACAATTTTATGACCATGTGCTGTAAAATCAATTCAGTTTCTTTACACCAATTCATGGTCTATGTTTATCGTCCTCTTTCTTCATTTAGTGTAGACCTGTGGTTCCATGAGGGTGTACTGGTTTAAGCCCTGTGGGGGCCTCTGATGTTCTGTCCCTTGTCACGAGTGTTCGAGTGTTTTTCTCCCATATAGGCTATGGACTATGTTTGTAAGTCTAATATATATACTTAATTTTTAGGTCACAGCATTTGTTTCCCTTGCGTTCATCTTGCTCTCAGTGCTGGACTTCATCCTTTCCAGTCTCCCCGTCTTCCCGGCCACCAGTTCGCCAAACATCATCGAGTACGTCTGTGGCAGTTGTTTTACGTTCGAATTCGTTATTCGACTACTCTTTTGTCCTTCGAAAATAGCGCATCTAAAGAAGCCCATGACGTGGGTGGATGTTGGCGCGCTTGTGCCGTTTTATCTCCAATTCGTAATAAACGCTGCTGATATGGAGAGATTTAAGATATTGATCATGTTTCGACTCTTAAGGATTTTCCGTCTCTTTCGTTTTTCATATCGCCTCCAGATAATGGTATTGGCTTTAAAAGGCAGTCTGCACGAGCTTGGCTTGTTGCTTTTGATTTTAGCCATATCAGTCGTGTTTTTTTCCACACTTGTATTTTATGCAGATGGCGGTGCTACAGGGACGAAGTTCGTCAACATTCCAACCTCGTTTTGGTGGGCCATCATCACGTTGACAACCGTTGGCTATGGTGACGATACACCAGTCACGTGGCCAGGTCGTGTCGTCAGCAGCGCATGTGCATTGTGGGGTGTCTTAATGATAACGCTGCCTATCTCGATTGTTAATAGTAATTTCTCGTTGTACTACGCACATGCGAAAGCAATGCTTCGTTTGCCTAAAAAGGTTGTAAAGGATACCTTCCCTCCAGGCACCAAGAGATACCTCGGTGTTCTTTCTACCATATCTGAGATGAACTTGACAGGCCGGCTTGCAGACCGGGAACTCAAATTCCGAGAGGGAATTGCCAGTCCCTCTCAGTCGAATATCAACCTGGCCGTTGGGGCACTGAGAATGAGTTCAAGGAAGAGCATCAGTACCAAAGTTGCCCGGATGAAGAGACTTGGAAATAATAAATTCCAGCTTCTATCGATACTCAAGCCAAGCCGCCATTCTGATATTGTCCAACCTTTTACTAGATACAAAAGGAATTATTCGACTGAAACAGTGAATATTGGGCTAATACCGGCTGAATGGGATGGAGAATTAGAAGATTTGTATGGAGAGAATATGAAGAGTGAAGATGAGGTGGATAGCAATTGTGGTTTGAATGATGCTATCCGTGAACATGTTGATGACCATGTTGAGGAGTGTTTGCACAACGAAATGAGGAGATTAAGCAATGATGACAGAGAAATGAGCCTTAATCCGTTGAAATGAGAGGAAAAAATTACAGATAGCCGCCTGGCATGTTAACGATCTAAGAACGATTAATTATTAATGGGAAAATAGTCACCTTTTAGTAGTAATTCAGTCGTGCATGTCGTTTGAATAATGACTTTTGAACAGAAAAATTCTACAAGGTCCTTCTCATTGGAACTCGTTGCGCATATTATTTAAATGGTAACCTCTGAACAGAAATAAACGATAAAGGCGAATGATTTTCTTAGTAGACTAACTTCGTGCATGTCATTTGAATGGTGACCCTGGACCACTAAATAACTGATACCTATTATTTAATAACCTAATACAAGGATAAACACTTTGTAATTTGTAATGCTTAAAGGGATTTACGCATGTCATTTATATGATACCCTCTGGCTATTAGGAAGACTGTCTCCACATACAGTCAATGTCATTAACGTTGTCCAACGAAAAAAGACATTCAGACATTTACACATTTACATGCACATTTAGACATTTAGACTAAAAGAAATATCAGGTGTTTCCTCGAACGTTCTGGCATAAAACAAACGCTGAAATACCTTTCTCCATCTTAAATCATCACTAAATGGTCGGGGCATTCTGGATTTTCGATTCGCGAGTTGAATCTTACATTTAAAGTTCAGGCTGACGCACACGAGGCAAAGAAAACATAATAAAAACGTGATATTTCTTTTAGTCTAAATGTGTAAATGTCTTTTTTCGGTGGACAACGTTAATGACATTGACTGTATCTTGCAAACAATAAATCATCAGTCAGCAAACAAACAAGACAAACCACTTCTGACTTGGCTATCAAACGTTTGATAAAGAAAGTCTTTGTTTGTTTGTTACTAAATATTTACACCTGACCTGCTTTTATCAACTAAACAACTTTAATTGCTATTCGCTTTCGTAACATGAATCGTCAGTATTGAATGAAACTTTAGAAAATGTTGAATCAAATTAATCTTTCAAACATGTTTGAAGATCGTCATACAATGAAATATTTACAAAATCTAATGAATATATGATATGATAAAATCAATTTCAACTTTGTAATGAAGTTTTTGAATTTTGATAAGAATTAAATATAAGACATTGTAACAATTATGTGAAATACTTCATGTCATTCAGTTGCTCTCATAAATTAATTTGAAAAAACAAAACGAAATGTTAGACATAGTCTGACCAATTAGAATTCACGCTTTTTAGATATATGCTTTATATAGGCACGATATACATGAATATATTGCATCGCCGCATGTTAAATCGCATCACATACCCATGTCACGTCACACCACACAGAATCACACAAGTTTTAAATATCTCATTATCATCTCACTTCACATTAAATTCCATCCCATCAATAGAAGCTTTGCACCATCACGTGATGACAGCCAGGAGAGGAGGCACAAGAATAGAGTCTTTCTCCCCTGGGAGACTTAATTCTTTCTCATGTAAATAAGATTAGACCAGATTTAATTGTTGCTGCCTCCTGTCATGGCTGCCATCACTTGATGGTGCAAAACCTCTATACATCACATCAGAACATCACATCTCCATATCACGTTGCGGAGTGACAGAAAATCACACA
Source organism: Actinia tenebrosa (assembly GCF_009602425.1). The sequence continues at coordinate 279,486 of NW_022260720.1, read as the reverse complement.
ATATCTCATTACGCTACCCTACGCCACAGTAACAATGCAGTAAACTACAGTAAGACTGCTCTAGTTAGGGGTTTACAAAAAAAGCTTAGTCATGACAAAACTTACGAAAATTTAAAAAATTATCAAAGCCTATTTCCCCACAGTCAACTTTTATTTCCATTCACAAATTGCTAATGGGTATTTCTATCAATACAATTAGTCAAACCATACAAATGTTTTATCACGTCTATCCTTTCCTATCTCACAACGTTTTAAGAACTATATACAAGAACAATGCCGCCAGAACCTTCTAGCTGTCATGGTTTGCTAAGGGAATACTACACACGTCTGATAAATATTCATAATATTCATTGGTCATACGAATATTGAACTCACTAGATAGACTATATATGTCTATCGTTTAAATATTTCAATAAAATATCATGCCAAAATCTTCGAGATTTTCAGAGGCTTTTTGTGGCAAAATATGCACAACATGAAAATGAACGAATGAACGAATGTATGCTTTTATATTTACATAGTTTCTAATTCGGTCATTTTTGAATTGTATAATGCACGGGAAGTTTATTTCAGCCAAGAATTATGTTAATAAATGAGTTGTTTCCTCACACGGAGAAGGAATAAGTCAACAGTTTGTGAACTGTAAGTAAAGCTAAAGGAAAATAGGAAGGAAGTCTGACCTCAACTGTCTGTTTTCGTTCGACCTAAGTGGATGTTGTGCCTCTTGGATAACCAGAGCGCATTTAGTGCCCTCTCATTACCTGACATTATTATCTTTTGAATTTAACGCAGTAATTTTGCAGTTAAATACACAATGTATTTTTGGATCGCATGTATGTCATAGATGCGATGTTGGAGGAGAAAAACAAAAATTATCATCCGAAATGGCGGACGTTTCTGTTTTTTTTCGTTTCTGAAATTATCTGTAACATACAACCCTTCGGCTACCCCTGAGGGGCAAAGCACCGTGATCTGAAATGAACATTTAAACGGAAAATCAGGTCTCCTCAACAGGAGCCGGTAAAGTTACCGATATCCTATCAACCTCTATCGGCGAATTATTCCCGCTCTCCCCAGGGGGTGGGGAAACTGGCAATGTATTATCCCTGGGTGGTGACGTCAAGCTGCGGTCCCGTTTTGTCGTGTTACTGTACAGCCCGGGCGTGGCCGGAGCGCTGGAGGGTCGGTCCTGGTACCCATCATCGTAGTCCAGAGGGGGCGAGGCATCACGTGTGTTGGTTTGACCAATAGCAGGTAGTTTAGGCTTTATGTATTTTTTCAGCTGAGAATCCTTTGGGACAATGAAATCCCTACGGGGGAGGGCAACGTTGGTTTCTGCGTCATCACGAATCATGACGTATTGGTTAAAATGAGTTGAAGTGGACTTGACGGATCTGCGGAATGGATGCATTATAGTATGACTTCCTCCACAGTACCGCTGTGATGGAGGCAAGTCGATCAAATCCACCATCCCGGTCATAGCAACTACTTCATTCTTTAACCTCTGGGCCGAATACGGCAATTCTGCATTAATCACCGCTTTTCTTAGGCTTGTGTTCATTTTGGAGTGTTGTCGAATATGTTCTAGTTCATAGGTAGTGTACGGTTTTGAAGACTTGTGGCTCGGCAGTCCCTGCATTTTGGGCATGTTGGAATTGACCGGTCCTTTATTGACCTCTAGTGGTCTATCACATGATATACAATGGACTTTTTCTGTTATATTCCTGAAGAAAAAAAATTACCACTCCATTAATAAACAATACTAGGAATTGCCCAAAAACAGAACAGTTCTTAATATTTTTAAATTAAAGAAAAAGGTACACATTTCAGGTCGCCCATCCAGGTAGTAACCCCGCTCAACCGAGCTTGGCTCATTATTTTGCATCTCCAAGTTTTCCCCCGCTGCGCCACGGTTCCGGGGAGGGGGACTCCCTTATGAAAGGGGGCGGGGGTCCTCGTCACTGCCACGCCCATCATCCCAAAATACAGGTCCCTTTTAGGGGTCATTTTCGGAATTTCCGACGAGGACCCCCGCCCCCTTTTATAAGGGAGTCCCCCCCGGAGGTTCCAAGAAATTTGCATAATAATACCAGTGAAAACAATGCACCAGATAGACTACACTTTTTAGCTACAAATTTTCAACCGATTCCGTGCGTGGCAGAGATGCAAGGGATTAGCCGATATGGTCTGAGGGCCGGCTGGTCTCTCCCCTGATGCTTCGCCTAGAACATTTTCTTGCGTAATTCGTACACCCAAGGGCAGAAGGATTTAATTGCCGTCAGGTCCGAAGTCCATACGCCACCTCAGCTCTGCGGATGTTTCGGGGGTATGGCACCTTGGAATCAAGGATTATTTTTGGAATTATTTACTATTTTTTCAGATAATCACTTGGGTTCGAATCCCATTGTGTACGGATAAGCCTTTTTTTTATTTTACATCTTTTTATATTCTAATTTTGCATCGAACTCAAACACCCGATCTGTTTTCAATCAGCCGAGCATCATCTGTTCATCGATCCGAAAAATAGAGCTTGCAATTGGAATTTGGAAGTTGATTTTTGCGAAGGGAGTAAAAGCGGAGAAAAACCTTCGAAGCACAGAAGAGAACCAACAAACAATTCATTCTACTCACATACGACACCGAGCTCATGAACTGTCTAAATTCTAATTCGATCTATCGGCTGCCTTATCAAGTGAACTGTAAAACCTGTTAGGCTGTTAACCGTGGAGTGGTAAATTAGAAGGGAAAAAAAAAAAAAAAACCAAAAAAAAACTAGAAAATCTCTCAATACCTTCTAAAGCCTGCAGGTTCGCCATCCTCAGGTTTTTCTTTCACTACAGTTTTAGTGATCTGAATCTCCTTGATGCGCGATTCCAGCTGAGATTTCAGATTATCGAGTTCATTGCGATCGAGTTTTAGAGACAGTTTGGACTGCAGTTCTGATAAGGTATGCTTTAATGCGTCTTCTACAGACATCTGTGCACAAAAAATAAAACAATAACAATTAGGATTGATAAAACTGACTTGTTCGTCATTGTCGCTTAACAAGTAAGTGGGGATATTATCTTATCTATTGGGACGTCTTTCTTGGTACTTCAATCAGGCGAATACAAATGGTATTTCTTTGCCTCACAAGGGTACCTCGTTCAATGCCTTACCTAGTTGGAGAGAGAAGAGTTTCTTCTATTGAAGATAAGGAGTACTTTGTGCAATGGTTGGGCGGGTGAAAATATGGTTCGCTATGGTCATAAATGAAAGTGGATGGAATGGGTTGGGTCGAATTGGGTGGAATGAGATAGAATGGAATGTGATGGGTTGGGATGAGATGAGAAGGAATGGGATGGATGGGTAGGATGGGATGGATGGGTGGGTGGGATGGAAGTGGATGGGATGGAAGTGGATGGGATGTGGTGTGGTGTGATGGGATGGGATGAGATGAGATGGGATGTGGTGTGATGCGATGGGATGGGATAGGATGGGATGGGATGGTTAGTGGTATTTTCTCGCAGTGTAAGGAGCAACTCAGCTATATCTTACCTGGCTTTCCATCTTTTCCCGTGCGTCACTCAAACCACGATCAAGTAAATTGAACCCTTCGTCAAACTGGTTCATGCTTACTTTACTCTCCAACTCCATTTTGACAGCTTTGACATTAATCTCTTGGTTGACGTCTTGTTTGTCTGCATTGTTCTGCTGGAGTCTCTCCACGTTATCAACGAGTTCTTCAAATGTCTTTTCTCTTCTGTTGTACTCGTTGACTAACTCTGCTGTGGTTGATGTTAGCTTCTCGTGTTTTGATTGTAGTTCTAGGACCATGCTATGTACATGGTGGACTGCGTTGAAGCCTTCGGCATCCTAATCATGATAGCAACAGGAGATATCAGTCAGTGAATATGTGGCAAAGATGGGTACCTATAGGGCTATGATCACCCTGAAATAGCCTCTGGGCTGATCTAAGTCAGGGCATGGCTAACTCACAGATAGAACCCTGAAACAACCTCTCTGCTGATCTAAGTCAGGGCATGGCTAACTCACAGATCGATACCCTGAAACAACCTCTGGGCTGATCTAAGTCAGGGCATGGCTAACTAACAGATCCAACCCTGAAACAACCTCTGGGCTGATTTAAGTCAGGGCACTGCTAACTCACAGATAGAACCCTGAAACAACCTCTGGGCTGATCTAAGTCAGGGCATGGCTAACTCACAGATCGATACCCTGAAACAACCTCTGGGCTGATCTAAGTCAGGGTATGGCTAACTCACAGATTGAACCCTGAAACAATCTCTGGGCTGATCTAAGTCAGGGCACGGCTAACTCACAGATCAAACCCTGAAACAACCTCTAGGCTGATCTAAGTCAGGGCATGGCTAACTCACAGATGGAACCCTGAAACAACCTCTGAGCTCGAGTTTACGAAGAGTGGATGGCGCTATACGACAGATAAACCTTATCCAATGGATGAATTTTTTGGATCCACTGGATAAGGATTTATCTAATCAAAGTTATTGCAAGGCTTGGCAAAGATCGGCTTGGAATATAGTGTGTTGGGATTAGCGGAGGGATAAAAAGCGGAGAAAAACCCTCGAATCAAAAGCAAGACCCTACAAACTCTACTCACATGTGATGCCAAGTCTAAGAATCAATCCGAGACCCCAGAGGGGAGAGGTGATTGCACTACTTCTACGCCACCCTTGGAACCCACCTAGTGTGTTCTAGTTACCTGTGCCTTTCTTGCAGCTCTAAACAAAGACAGCTCTCTTGCAATCTGATTAATGGCGTGTTTGTTCTTCTCCATGTCTTTACGGAATTCATCATGAGACTTAGCAATATTGTTCTTCATGTTGTTCATCTGTTCAAGGCTGAGTCTCAGAGCATATGCTTGAGCCTCAGGGTCATCAGCAGCGTTTTCTAAAGCTGCTTCGATTTCTTCCATAATCATTTCGTCCATTGCCGCTTGTTCTTCAGCAGAGTCAAGTGATTCCGAGGAGCTTGTATCATCAGCGTCATCGTCCTTTTTGTCATTCTTGTCCTTCTTGTCCTTCTCATCCTTCTTATTCTCATTTGTGTCATTTTCCATTTCAGCTTCTCTCGCTTTGATCTCTTCAACACTCACTCCCTCCTCTCGAGCTTTCTTCCTGAGCTGAAGGTCTTGTAGTGTGGTACGTTTCTTTAGTGGGGCTGGTTGGTCGCCATCCTGGCTCTCAGGTCTGCTACCTGCAGCTCCCTTCAGCGGTACTCCTGCTTTTCGCCCTTCCTTACGAGAAGGAGTTCTCCCCTTCCCTCCATCAGTAGCAGCAGCAGCTCGCTGACTTGGTGGAGGTATGACAGCTGGAAGGACAGCTGCACCAGCAACTGGAGCTCCTGGGGCTGATGTCACAACACCACCGGGTCCTACCACAGCTTGCCCTGCTGCTTCCCCTCCGACTACAGCTCCTCCCTCGGTAATGATACCAGTCTGAGGTACTTCTTCGGCACCTTTTTTTCCTTTCTTCTTCTTCTTGCTTTCTTTAGGTTCATCTTTAGGAACGAGCTCTACCGTCGTGATCTGCTGTTGCGCTTGATCTAACTGAGCCTTTAAGATCTCTCCAACTCCATCACCAAAGTCAACCTGATTCACCATTGAATCAACTATATTTCGTAGACCCTTCAAACCATTCTCTACAGCGTCGAGTCTGCGTGTTAGGTTAATAACCTCAGGCATGTCTCCTATGGTATCTGCAGTGAGCTTCTTTTTCTCCTTCGAATCTTTCCCATAGAGATCTTTTCCGTACAACGAACTACCAGACGTCTTTTCTTTGTCTTTTTTACTGCTTTTCTTACTTTCTTTTTCATCGCCATCTTTTTCTGACTTGGATTTCGATTTATCTTTGCTCTTTTTGTCTTTTTTCTCTGATTTATCTTTATCTTTTCCCTTCTCTCCTTTTTCTTTTTCTTCTTTCTTTTTCTTTTTCTCGGCAGGTTCTTTGATTACTTCCTTCTGTATTGTCACCGTCACAGTTTTCTCATTGCTGTCTTCATCAATAACTACTTTCTCAACTTCTTCTTCAATAATCTGAATTTCTGGCTCCCCTTCAGATTCACTTTCTAAATAAAACAATATAATAGCAAGACTCAAATTTAATCGCATAGGTTTTTAACAGAATAGCGCACTTTTATATTTTTGTTCCCATTGGCCAGAATTTTCAAGAAAAATTCAGGTTGTTTTATGTCTGAACAGACATCGTGAATTATTTTTGTTTGTTTGTGTATTTAAAGATCTTTTAGATCGGACATTTTAATCAGATTTCTATAAATATAATTTAAACAATGCTTCATGCTTCGTTTTCTACTCTGATATTCAAAGCTGCACCGAATTATTTCTGCACATTGAGTTGTAACGTAACATCGCCTCGTATGGAAAACGCGTCATGTTTTCCTGCAAAAACACAACGTATTTTGTTTTACAAATATTAAGGAAACTCAGGTAAAAACAATTAAATAAACACGTACAATACCCGTGCGAAAATTGAACTATCAAAGATGTCCCGACAACCGAATTCTAGAGGCATCCATATGAAGTTTCGAAAAATCAACATTTTATTTTCTTTTACATTTATTTTCTTTGGCTTTGCCGGATCTCGAGTTTCGTTTTCATAAGAGAGGGGTTTATTTCTGGTAATACGAAAAAAAAATGTCGAGACAAAACGCGGGATTTGTCATTTGTCATTTGTTAATATAATGATGCTTAGTCATGTTGCTCCAAAATCCATACAACTGAAGAAAAGTCCAAACACGAGTAATTTAGAAGAAAGCAGTTTCAGTTCATTATAGCTCGACTTTTAGGATCTAAATATAGCGTGTGCTATAGAAATATCGATGGTTAGGGGTCAAAACGTCAGTCCTTCTACATCAATATACTACCAATACCAAAATCATCGCACCTACTTGTTGTGTTATTAAGCTATCTATTTCTTTTCTTATATTCATTTCTTTTCGCAATAAAAATATTACTTCAAATAATAAAAAACGATTACAAAAAACGCAAAAAAAAAAAAAAACACGCTTTATTTAGCGTGATTTAAGGTCAGAAATAAAAGATCTCATGTTTTTAAAGCAAGGAGAGTACAATTCGAGGAGAATAAAACCTCATGTATGACGAATGAAAGCGATAGAAAACGTCAAAAACGTTTTACGAGAAAAATGGTTATCTATATGTAAAGGAAAATTGTACAAAAGAACTTGAAGGTGTGCAGGAATGCGTTAGGACACTTCTTCCAAAAACTATCAATCAGACACAGTTTGTAACGACACAAAAGCCCTAAGATGGAGTCGAAAATCTCTTAAATTAAAAAAGATGCCTCGTATCGTTAGACTTTTAGTAATTATGGTTCACGACTGGTAAAAATTGAAGGCATAAATCGAGCAATTAACCAGACTTCACGACAACAGTAAACAATTCATATCTCAGTCAACAATGTGGTAATCGCAAAGGTAATAGAACTAATTGTACATACACTTCCATCATCTTTCGATCAATATACCCAATAACAGTTAACTCACCTTCATCGCTATCGTCGTCTTCTTCTTCACTGCTTTCCTCGCTGGATGATCCATCAGAACTCGCTAATCCACCAGGAGCTATGACTTCAGCCTGTTGTGCCTCTACGTCTGCGATGTCGAAATGTTCCACTAAAGTGTGAAGCAAATTTCTTAAGTGAAAAAAGTTTACTGGTCCAATTTCAGGGCTGATGGCCAGGTCCAACAGATCCCCTACACCAATCGTCATCTTAAAACGTCTCAAGCTTGTTTTTATGGAGGAAAATTCGAGGCAAAATAGGGATATAGGATTCAAGTCATTTGGTAGTTTGAGGGTCAAAGAAGTGGTCGTAGTTGCACTAAACAAATGTACTTCAAGTAAGCACTAAGCAACACTGATCCCAAGAGGTCCATATCATTGTTTATAGTCACCGAACAAAAACCACTGCCAGATATGAGATTAAAAGCTTTACAAAGACGCCATTGACTGGTTCTTAGGATCCATCTCACTTCTAATTATCCTCGTCTTGAGTTAAGATCGCCATTGTGTGTTGCCATGGTGATGGACAATGAACTCGTCGGTGTTAATAGGTCTTGAGATATTAAACGTGCAACTGGATTAATAATAATAATAATAATAAACTTTATTACTGTGTCATGTCGTTCTAGCTTATT